>JARFJB010002002.1:1477500-1507500 GCA_036346205.1 Vesta saturnalis | reverse complement strand
ACGCTCTCACATACACACATATATACACACACACACACAAGCACACGCAAACGCAAACACACACGCACAACACACACACACACACAAACACACACACTCACTACACAGCACACACACAAACACAGACACCGACACCGACAACGACCCAGACACAGATACAGGCACAGACGCAGACGCAGAGGCAGACGCAGACGCAGACGCAGACGTAGACGCAGACGCAGACGCAGACGCAGACGCAGACGGACGCAGACGCAACCGACGCAGACGCAGACGCAGCCGCAGACGCAGACGCAGACGCAGACGCAGACGCATACACGGACACGGACACGGACACGGACACGGACACGGACACGGACACGGACACGGACACGGACACGGACACGGACACGGACACGGACACGGACACGGACACGGACACAGACACAGACACAGACAGACACAGACACAGACACAGGCACAGACACAGACACAGACACAGACACAGACACAGACACAGACAGACACAGACACAGACACAGACACAGACACAGACACAGACACAGACACAGACACAGACACAGACACAGACACAGACACAGACACAGACAAAGACACAGACACAGACACAGACACAGACACAGACACAGACACCGACACCGACACAGACACAGACACAGACACAGAAAGCACAGACACAGACACAGACACAGACACAGACACAGACACAGACACGACACGACACAGACACAGACACAACGTCACAGACACAGACACAGACACAGACACAGACACAGACACAGACACAGACACAGACACAGACACGACACAGACACAGACACAGACACAGACACAGACACAGACACAGACACAGACACAGACACAGACACAGTCACACACACAGACACAGACACAGACACAGACACAGACAGAGACAGATAACATACACATACACAGAGACAGAGACAGACACAGACACAGGCACAGACACCGACACAGACACAGACACAGACACAGACTCAGTCACACACACAGACACAGACACAGACACAGTCACAGACAGAGACACAGACACAGACACAGGCACAGACACAGACAGACAAGACACAGACACAGACACAGACACAGATACAGACACCGACACAGACACAGACACAGACACAGTCACAGACACAGACACAGACACAGACACAGACACAGACACAGACACAGAAACAGACACAGACACAGGCACAGACAGGTACAGGCACAGGAACAGGCACAGGGACAGGCAAAGGCACAGGCACAGGCACAGGGACAAGCACAGACACAGGCGCAGGCACATGCACAGGCACAGGCACAGGCACTGGTGCAGGTGCAGGTGCAGGAACAGGCACAGGCACATGCCAGGCACAGGCACATGCACAGACAGAGGCACATGCACAGACACAGGCACAGGAACAGGCACAGGGACAGGCTTGACAGGCACAGGCACCGGCACAGGTCTACCACAGGCACTAGCACAGGCACAGGTACAGGTACAGGCACAGGCACGGGCACAGGCACAAGCACAGGCACAGGCACAGCACAGTCACAGACAGAGGCACAGGCACAGGAACAGGCACAGGCACAGGCACAGGCACAGGCACAAGCACACGTACAGGCTGAGGCACAGTCACAGGCACAGACACAGGCACCGGCACGTACACAGGCACAGGCACAGGCACAGGTACAGGAACAGACACAGGCGCAGTCACAGGCACAAGCACAAGCACAGAGCACAGGCACAGACACAGGCACAGGCACAGGCGCAGTAACAGGCACAGGCACGGGGACGGGCACCGGCACGGGCACTGGCACAGGCACAGACACAGGAACAGGCACAGGCACAGACACAGAACAGGAACAGGCACAGGCACAGACACATGCACAGGCACAGGCACAAACAGAGGCACAGGAATAGGCACAGGCACCGTCACATGTACAAGCACAGACACAGGCACAAGCACAGGCACAGGCACAGGCACAGGAAAAGGCACAGGCACAAACACAGCACAGGAACAGGCACAGGGACAGGCGCAGGCACCGGCACAGGCAGTGGCTCTGGCACAGGAACAAGCACAGGCACAGGTACAGGCACAGGGACAGGCACAGGAACATGATCAGGCACAGGCACAGACACCGGCACAGGACCAGGCACAGGCACAGCCACGGGTACAGAAACAAGGACAGGCACAGGGACAGGCACAGGCTCCGGCACAGGTACAAGCACAGGCACTGGTACAGGTACAGGTACAGGCACAGGTACAGGCACAGGCACAGGCACAAGCACAGGCACAGGCACAGGCACAGGCACAGCACAGCCACATACACAGGAACAGGCACAGCCAGAAGCATAGGCACAGGCACAGTTACCGTCACTGACACAGGCACAGCACAGGTACAGGCACATGCATAGACACAGGCACAGGCACGGCACAGACACAGGTAAACACAGGCACATGCACAGACTGTGGCACAGACACAGTCACCGGTACAGGCACGGGACTAGGAACGGACAGGCAGGAGCACAGAGATAGACGCATACTGACTAACACAGATCCTTGTACAGTTAAATGCACAGGCATTGATATCAAAACATCCTGTTTCTCACTAATTGTGGTCAAGGGCCGTCGTCCGTGTTCACTGTTTCAGGATTAACGTTAACTGTTTTGAATTTTTTAAACAGGTAATGACATAACAATAGAGATATGTGTTTTCAAACTCCTTGTCTTGCATTCATGCCCAATCGTCACATAGTGAGATTAATTTAGCGAACGACATAGCGATTTGACGTATACTATTGTACATTCAAAGAAATTATTATTTCTGATTTAAGAAATTCTAAAATCGTAAGACGTTCATGTCACTGATGAGAGCTTTTGGTGTTATTTTGCTTTTGTTTTTAGCAACAATCGTCCGTGACCAAAAATAATACCGAACATCGTAAATAAATTTTCTAACAGTCATTTTGAAAATGCTATCCAATATTACGATTTCATAAAGGTATAACCTCGCCTTTACGTAAGTGAAGGTAGACAATGAGTAACAGTTTTCGATCGTTTGCAATGGAAATGGATCATAATTATAGATTTTCAAATCAATGTTTAATTCAATAAAAAGATACATTTTGATTGGTTAAGGGTAATGGGTAACAGGGCGCCTAAAAGCGTATTTATTAAAGAGAAAAGAAAGAATTTGCAATACATTATTTCATGAAATTTATAGACAGCAATTTTTGAATTGTTTCTAGTTGTTTTCAAAATTTAAGAGTGATAAGCAGAACCTAATTAAAATAATGAAATTATTAAAACGGCCCTTGAAGCTGTTGTGTGTCAATGCATAAAGGACTTTAATAGCTATTTTGGTACCAATGGATGTTGTCTCTTCTCGAGCACGGAAATTGTGACGAGCGCTAGCGAGTTTCGCATAGACGAGTGAGGAGACGACACTTTTACCACAGTGATTTTCTACAATCTTGTCCGTAAAGCAAAATCCCATATTTTTCTTGTTTTGCAGACTCTGCAACTTCTGGCGGGTACAATTTATATCTTCTGATGAACTCATATTAAAACAATTTTACGGAAATAATTCGCGCAAACAACGCTTCAGAAAATTATTAACCTATTTTCAAAAATTAGACTGACGTTGCACCTATTTGACGTACAAAGTTAAATAGAAATCGCAATTAAATGCGATCGTAAAAACAATTTTATTTGCTCATTAGTGAGCATAATTTAATTTTGCTCACTAGTTAGAAAAAGAGGACCTTTGCTCACTAATTTTAGCTGGAAAATGAGCACATTTTAAACGATTTGGAAAAAATATTTTTCTCAGGATCTACTCCATAGGTAAAATTCATAAGTTACGTATATATTAATTGTTTTAAACTATCTATAACATTATTAAACATATCAATTCATAAAATACTTATCTTTTTGGTTTCTTAATGGTGTATTTTAAATTATGCAATCTAAACGTTTCGATAACACTTACAGTTATCTTCGTCAGTAGTAATTCTGTTAAAAATTTTAAAGATGTAAATAATTTTGTCAAAGTTGAAAATTCAAACATAAACATCAGCCTGCTATAATATAACAGTTTGAGAAACGTATAAAACCAACTATAAAACTAAATTTTAGTAAAGAATAACTAGGTGATTAAATTTTGTTAAATGTGTTTTTGCTGACATTTTCATTGTTAGCTTTTGCCGTAGATAGTGTTCTGATTTGTCATCTTTAAGGCAGTTTAACAATATTTAATTTTTAACGACCTAGTTATTTTACTAAAATTTTATTTTATAGTTGGTTTTATACGTTCTCAAACTGTATATTAATAGCAGGCATGTATGTTTTAATCAACTTTGACAAATTGTTTACAACGTCTTTAACAATTTTTAACAGAATTACAACTGACGAAGATAACTAAGTTTATCGAAACGCTTAGATTGTATATACAAAATACACCATTAAAACCAAAGAGATAAGTATTTTGTTATGTGTGATAATGGTGAAATTTACATTTTCATATTTCTGTCCTTTATGGGAGGAAACTTATCGTTCTATGAAACAATTTGAAAAATTAAGGAAACGTAAAGCACAATTATTATCGTCACTCACTTTTTATTACGATGTCGAGACAAAAATTATCCCAAAGTTTATCTATATTAAAAGAAATTTTAATAACAAACAAGCTAATAATATTTACAGAAGACCTGAAAATGCTCTTCTGCGTAATCATAATGCATATTACTAGGAAGTTATTGGATAACACTGATAAAAATATTTTATATTTACATTTAGAAATTTCATCTGTATTGAATAGAGAGGATTGGGATAAAATTGATTCTATAACGTTTAAATCTATGAAAATAAATTTTGACATCAAAAGAAAAATTTAATAAATTATACAAACAACAAAATAATAGACCATCTATTGATTGTAAAAAACAGTTATAAACCTTTCGATAATGTTGTTTCAGATTATGCTATTGAAGCGCTTTCTAAAGGAGGAAATTTTGCGATAACACCAAGAGTATACCTTTTGAAGATATAATTTCTAACATCGAAAACTCCATTAAATCATTACCTTTTGATGCTCTAATGAAGTTAGATATAACACGGTTAACATATTACGTAAAACAAAACCTCCAAAGAGCAACTTATCCTTTCGTCAACGGCGTGCTTTACTTGATCTTAAACGCAATGAAAGTATAATAATATTAAAATCAGATAAAGGTAATGCAACTATTATATTAAATATGAACGATTATAACATTAGGATAGAACAATTGTTGGGACCAGAAACTTATCGTGAAATACCAAAAGATCAACAAAAAGTTTCTTTTAAAAACTAAAGAACTGATTAAATTATCATCTATTCCTGAAGAAATAAAAAGAAACTAACACATTGATCATCTTTTCCAAAACACATGACCATACTTTTTAAAGCACTGTCTTACTACAACTTATTTTCAGTGGAGTAGTAAATTTTATGAACAGATTGAAGGTGTAGTAATGGGTAGTCCCCTTAGTCCTGTTATAGCTAATTTTTACATGGAAGAATTTGAAACATTAGCGTTACAAAATACACCTAAAACCTTCAGTTTGGTATAGATACGTAGATGATACATTTGTTATTTGGAGACATGGAGAAGAAGCACTGCATGAGTTTTTGGTTTTTATAAATGGTATACATCCTAATATTCAGTTTACCATGGAAAAGAAACTAATGGAAGTTTACCATTTCTTGACATATTGATATCTAAAATAATAATTCAATACCTTTTAAGGTTTACAGAAAACTGGCACACACTGATAGACACCTTCATAAATTATCCAACCACCATCACGTCAAAAAACGGTGTAATTAAATCTTTAGTAGATCGAGCAAAACGAATTTGACCCTGAATTTTGAAGGATGAATATAAATATTTAACAAAATCCTTACAAGATAATGGATATTCACTTACATATATTAATTATGTTATTACACCTTCTAGGCGCAACCTTAAAGAAAAACCAGTTATTAATGTTGGTACTGGTTTTCTTCCTTTTATAGCTAATGTTACAGATAGAATTGAAAAATCTAATTAAATATGGCATTAGGACTATTTTTAAACCTACAATAAAAATTAAAGAACATTTAAGATCACCTAAAGATGTGTCAAACCCTTAATCATCTTTCGGAGTGTATAAGTTATCTTGTTCATGTGGAAAAGATACATCGGAATCACAAAACGTAGCTTTGATACAAGACGTAAAGAACATATGAGATTTTGTAGATTAGGTCAACCAGAGAGTCTGCTGTGCTGACCATGCCCTGAATAATCTAAATCATGACATTCAATTTGACAATTTGGAAATATTGTCAAGACAAATTCATTATTATGTTCGTTTACAACGTGAAGCTATTGAAATATATAAACACCCTAATAATTTTAATAGACAAGAAGAAAATCTCCGTTTAAATAGGTTTTGCATCTTATAATTAAAAAAAAGCATAATGATACGTCTCAATTTTAATTTTAATTTTAACTTTTGGTATGTCTAGGTTTTTTCTGTGTTTTTCCTAGACCTTGAAGCAAATGCTTTACCAATTATATGTAAATTGCCACAGCACTATAATTTGACATAAGTAGTTGAAATTAAGATTAAAATTAAAATTTCAAAAAACGTTTGCATTATGCTTTTCATTGTTAATAACACTTCATTATTGATAAAGATATCTCTTTGTTTGATTTAACTGGTTTATTTTATTTGATAATGTTTATATTTGTGAATGCTTCATCATTTTGAAATTGAAGTTTTCACAACTTTACACTTACATCATAACTTGATTAAATTTTGTTAAATGTGTTTTTGGCTGACATTTTCATTGTTAGCTTTCGCCGTAGAGTGTTATTTTTGTCATATTTAAGGCAGTTTAACAATATTTAATTTTAATGACCTAGTTCTTCTTTACTAAAATTTAATTTTATAGTTGGCTTTATACGTTTCTCAAACTGTTATATTAATAGCAGGCTTATGTTTATGTTTATGTTTTTCAACTTTGACAAAATTGTTTACATCTTTAACAATTTTAACAGATATTACTACTGACGAAGATAACTGTAAGTGTTATCGAAACGTTTAGATTGTATAATTTAAAATACACCATTAAAAACCCCAAAAAGATAAGTATTTTATTATGTGATAATGGTGAAAGTTACATTTTCATAAAACATATCAATTAACGTAAAAGCACCAGTAATCGACACTGTTAGGAAGTCTTATGACATTTCAATGTAATTTAATTGATCCAGTAATCGACTTCTAACCCATTTATCGACACCAATAATCGACACCGAAATCAGTTATCGACACACCTATAATCGACAAATAATCGTCAAACCAATAATTGACACAATTTAGAAAAAAACTTTATTATTACATTGTGTAATCGTAAAGAAAAATTTATCAAAATCTAAACCTAAAACCTAACAGCTTTCAAAAATATTGATGCTTTTGTAAAACATCCTGTTTCTCAAATTGAGGTCAGGCGTCGTCCGTGTTCACTATTTCAGGATTAACGGCAACTGTTTTGAATTTTTTAACAGGTTAGACATAACAATGAGAAATTTTTCAAACTCTTGTCCTGCATTCATGCCCAATCGTCACATAGTGAGATTAATTTAGCGAACGACATAGCGATTTTACGTAAACCATTGTACATTCAAAGGAATTATTATTTCTCATTTAAGAAATTCTAAAATCGTAAGACGTTCATGTCACTGACGAGAGCTTTTGTGTGATTTTGCTTTTGTTTTTAGCAACAATCATCCGTGACCAAAATAATTGAACATCGTAAATAAATTTTCTAGCAGTCATTTTGAAAATGCTATCCAATACTACGATTTCACAAAGTATAATCTCGCCTTTACGTAAGTGAATGTAGACATTGAGTAACTGTTTTCGATCGTTTGAAATGGAAATGAATCATAATTATAGATTTTCAAATCAATGTTTAATTCAATAAAAAGATACATTTTGATGGTTAAGGGTAATTGCGATTAATTGACGAAAAGCGTATTTATTAAAGAGAAAAGAGAAGAATTTGCAATAAATTATTTCATGAAATTTATAGACAGCAATTTTTTGCATTGTTTAGTTGTTTTCAAATTTAAGAGTGATAAGCAGAACCTAATTAAAATAATTAAATTATTAAAACGGCCCTGAAGCTGTTGTGTTTCAATGCATAAAGGACTTTAATAGCTATTTTTGGTACCAATGGTGTCGTCTCTTCTGAGTACGGAATTTGTGACGAGCGCTAGGAGTTTCGCATAAACGAGAGGAGACGACACTTTGTACCACAGTGATTTTCTACAATCTTGTCCGTAAAGCAAAATCCCATATTTTTCTTGTTTTGCAGACTTTGCAACTTCTGGCGGGGTACAATTTATATCTTCTGATGAACTCATATTAAAAACAATTTTGGAAATAATTCGCGCAAACAACGCTTCAGAAAATTCTTAACCTATTTTCAAAAATTAGACTGACGTTGCACCTATTTGACGTACAAAATTAAAGAAAATAGAAATCGCAATTAACATGCGATCGTAAAAACAATTTTACTTTTGCTCATTAGTGAGCATAATTAATTTGCTCACTAGTGAGAAAAGGAGGACCTTGCTCACTAATTTTAGCTGGAAAATGAGCACATTTTAAACTATCTATAACATTATTAAACATATCAATTCATAAAATACTTATCTTTTTGGTTTTCTTTAATGGTGTATTTGAAATTATGCAATCTAAACGTTTCGATAACACTTACAGTTATGTTCGTCAGTAGCAATTCTGTTAAAAATTTTTAAAGATGTAAATAATTTTGTCAAAGTTGAAAATTCAAACATAAACATCAGCCTGTATGAAATAACAGTTTGAGAAACGTATAAGCCAACTATAAAATGAAATTTTAGTAAAGAATAACTAGGTGATTAAATTTTGTTAAATGTGTTTTTTGCTGACATTTTTCATTGTTAGCTTTTGCCGTAGATAGTGTTCTAATTTGTCATCTTTAAGGCAGTTTAACAATATTTAATTTTAATGACCTAGTTATTTTACTAAAATTTAATTTTATAGTTGGTTTTATAGTTTCTCAAACTGTTATATTAATAGCAGGCTGATGTTTATGTTTTAATTTTTCAACTTTGACAAAATTGTTTACAACATCTTTAACAATTTTTAACAGAAAAACTACTGACGAAGATAACTGTAAGTGTTATCGAAACGCTTAGATTGTATAACTTAAAATACACCATTAAAAAAACCAAAAGAGATAAGTATTTTGTTATGTGTGATAATGGTGAAATTTACATTTTCATATTTCTGTCCTTTAAGGGGAGGAAACTTATCGTTCTATCAAACAATTTGAAAAATTAAGGAAACGTAAAGCACAATTATTATCGTCACTCACTTTTTTATTACGATGTCGAGACCATAAAATTATCCCAAAGTTTACCTATATTAAAAGAAATTTTAATAACAAACAAGCTAATAATATTTACAGAAGACCTGAAAATGCTCTTCTGCGTAATCATAATGCATATTACTAGGAAGTTATTGGATAACACCGATAAAAATATTTGATATTTACATTTAGAAATTTCATCTGTATTGAATAGAGAGGATTTGGATAAAATTGATTCTATAACGTTTAAATCTATGAAAATAAATTTTGACATCAAAAAGAAAAATTTAATAAATTATACAAACAGCAAAATAATAGACCATCTATTGATTATAGAAAAACAGTTATAAACCTTTCCGATAATGTTGTTTCAGATTATGCTATTAAAGGAGGAAATCTTGCGATAACACCAAGAGTGGTACCTTTTGAAGATATAATTTCCAACATCGAAAACTCCATTAAATCATTACCTTTTGATGCCCCTAGTGAAGTTAGATATAACACGGTTAACATATTACGTAAAACAAAACCTCCAAAGAGCAACTTATCCTTTCGTCAACGGCGTGCTTTACTTGATCTTAAACGCAATGAAAGTATAATAATATTAAAGTCAGATAATGGTAATACAACTATTATATTAAATATGAACGATTATAACATTAGGATAGAACAATTGTTGGGACCAGAAACTTATCGTGAAATACCAAAAGATTCAACAAAAAAGTTTCTTTTAAAAACTAAAGAACTGATTAAATTATCATCTATTCCTGAAGAAATAAAAAAGAAACTAACACATTGATCATCTTTTTCCAAAAGACATAACCATACTTTTTAAGCACTGTCTTACTACAACTTATTTTCAGTGGAGTAGTAAATTTTATGAACAGATTGAAGGTGTAGTAATGGGTAGTCCCCTTAGTCCTGTTATAGCTAATTTTTACATGGAAGAATTTGAAACATTAGCGTTACAAAATACACCTAAAAACCTTCAGTTTGGTATAGATACGTAGATGATACATTTGTTATTTGGAGACATGGAGAAGAAGCACTGCATGAGTTTTTGGTTTTTATAAATGGTATACATCCTAATATTCAGTTTACCATGGAAAAAGAAACTAATGGAAGTTTACCATTTCTTGACATATTGATATCTAAAAATAATAATCCAATATCTTTTAAGGTTTACATAAAACTGGCACACACTGATAGACACCTTCATAAATTATCCAACCACCATCCACGTCAAAAAACGGTGTAATTAAATCTTTAGTAGATCGAGCAAAACGAATTTCGACCCTGAATTCTTGAAGGATGAATATAAATATTTAACAAAATCCTTACAAGATAATGGATATTCACTTACAGATATTAATAATGTTATTACACCTTTTAGGCGTAACCTTAAAGAAAAACCAGTTCTGAATGTTGGTACTGGTTTTCTTCCTTTTATAGCTAATGTTACAGATAGAATTGAAAAAATCCGAATTAAATATGGCATTAGGGCGATTTTTAACCCTACAATAAAAATTAAAGAACATTTAAGATCACCAAAAGATGTGTTAAATCCTTCATCATCTTCCGGAGTGTATAAGTTATCTTGTTCATGTAGAAAAGGATACATCGGAATCACAAAACGTAGCTTTGATACAAGACGTAAAGAACATATGAGGTTAACCAGAGAACTGTGCTGTGGCTGACCATGCCCTGAATAATCTAAATCATGACATTCAATTTGACAATTTGGAAATATTGTCAAGACAAATTCATTATTATGTTGGTTTACAACGTGAAGCTATTGAAATATATAAACACCCTAATAATTTTAATAGACAAGAAGAAAATCTCCGTTTAAATAGGTTTTGGCATCTTATAATTAAAAAAAAAAACATAATGATACGTCTTAATTTTGATTTTAATTTTAACTTTTGGTATGTCTAGGTTTTTTTCGGTTTTTCCTAGACCTTGAACAAAATGCTTTACCAATTATATGTTAAATTGCTACAGCACTATAATTTGACATAAGTAGTTGAAATTAAGATTGCTCTTTTTTGTCATATTTAAGGCAGTTTAACAATATTTAATTTTTAATGACCTAGTTATTCTTTACTAAAATTTAGTTTTATAGTTGGCTTTATACGTTTCTCAAACTGTTATATTAATAGCAGGCTGATGTTTATGTTTATGTTTTTCAACTTTGACAAAATTGTTTACATCTTTAGCAATTTTAACAGATATTACTACTGACGAACATAACTGTAAGTGTTATCGAAACGTTTAGATTGTATAATTTAAAATACACCATTAAAAAAACCCAAAAAAGATAAGTATTTTATTATGTGTGATAATGGTGAGAGTTGACATTTTCATAAAACATATCAATTAATTGTAAGAGAAACAAAAGTTTCCAAGCTTGCTTAGACTTATATAAATTCATTATTGTTTTGGTAAATTTCCAGAAAGGCTGCGTATGAGGTAAATTTTTTGGTAGATGAACGTCCGACATTTACATACTGAATAATTTAGGTTTAATTTAACAAAAGGGTAAAATATGTAGTGGATGAAAATTGTGTAAAGGTTTGATGTTTCTGCTTCAACCGGTCAATGACTGAATATTTGATGTAAATGGAATGTATTATACTCTTTGACCTAAAATTATAATTTTTGGTGGGCCATACTGCTTTAGATAAATAATACTTCAATGTAATGCATGTAAACAACAAACAGAAACATTTTGTTAATACTAAATGATCATTAATTTTGTGAACTGAAATAAAACAAAATTTCTGGGATTTAATTTTTATGGCCACTTGATCTCTATATAGCACATCATTTAAATGCTCAAATATTTGTCACATGTAATTTATCTCTAGCTATGCGCAAACTGTATGAGAAATATTGAATACTATTCATATTATAAAATTGGATTTATATCTCAGTCAAACGTCAATGTATCCTACACATAAAACCCACTATCATAATATATAATATATATTATGTAGAGTGACATATTCACTCCGCTTTGTTTGCACATTAATGGTTAGTTTTTGTACAGTCCGAAATATGAATGGTAGTATAACCTCATTAAATCAGAAAACATAAATTTACATAGTAGCCTATATTTAAAAGTTCACAATAATAATTATGAACTAATCCGATTTAATACGTCTCAAATTTGACATCTCTTGCTCAAAAATCCAACTCTGTTCATTTTCATTGAGATACTTTTAATTCGGTTTCTGTTCCTTTGATGTAAAGGAGAAGATATTTGTTCAGTAAGTTAATATAAACAAACTCACTTTGATAATTGACACCATCAACCTTTACTTTAGTTAATTAATCGGTCTAGAATTGAAGAGATCTTTTTCATTAAAACTTTCGAAACACTGCTAAAAGATATACATTGCATTAATTTTTTCTACTTTTAAAACTTTTTGTATAATTCTCCGTAAAGACGCTTGTATGATTTGACGGAACGTAAGACTCTACTACTAGCGCCCTCTAGATGATTAAATGATCATTATCTTAAACAGTCTGCTCTTTTTTATGGCAGCTGTTGTTTTTGACGTTTAGTTTATAAACTACGATTGAAGAAGGATGCGACATCGAAAAATGAACAGAATCGAATTTGATGCAACTCAATATTTGTTTTTTAATAAGATGAATACAAATGAAACTTTAGTTGATAATCAACAAATATTGGACGACAATGGTCCTTTCGAAGCAACAGTCTGGCGTTGGAATACACGTAGTGATGAACACCCCGGATTATCTAAAACGGTAACAAGTCTAGAGATAATCGTTCAAGTGCACGATATTGTTTTGAATAACCGTAGATTGAATGTGGAACTAGGATAGTACAATGATATCAATATTCACTGACACAGAAACCGTTGGCAGCAACATATCTATGTGATAGTACGCCCATGATAAATACAACCTCAAAAATGGATATTTTCCGTTTAACGTTTAGGAGTGCTCAAATTATTCCAAACTACGCAAAGAACAAAAAGCAAATTGAAACATGATTTAATTTATTTTACAAACTGTTACTAACAATTAACAATTATGGGTAACACTACAACTATGTTCTTTTTAGTAATGGTGTATTATCATATGTGTTGCGGTAAATGGGTAATAAAACAGGTTTCATAAAACCGCCCTCCCCCCTTTCTTTCCAGCCATAAGCATTAAACGTCAAATTTCAATTTTGAAGTGACTAAGTTGGTCGTCAAAGTGAACGAACATGTTTTAAGTTTCCTCCGACTTCTACCTGCGGTTTGTGCAACACGTGCGCGTTGAAGAAAATGACAATAGCTAAACCAACCATTAATGCACTATTAGGGCGAAATTTTGAACAAATTAATAACCCTGCGGTTTAAATATTAGTAAACAAATAATAACATTATTCTAAGTTAGTACTTTAACGTGTGAAATGGCTCTATGGATACTCGTCCGCAAATTAAAAAAAACCTCGAAAACATGATTGTTTCATTTCTATGCCAATCCTAGGAAATTACGGCTCCTTTCAAACCCCTGTCAGATACGTTTGTTAAAACACAAAATCATACGGTAAACGTGAAAGTACAAGCACAACTCCCTTTTTCTAGGTTTTACCTAAGTGTTTACGAAATTAGTATAAAAATTCTAAACATGCTGGACGTAATTCAATTTATATTAAGCACACACACGCACAGACGCACGCACGCACGCACCCACACACACGGACACGCACACACGCGCACACGCGCACACTCGCACATGCGCACACGCGCACCCATACACACACATGCACACACGCACACACGCACACACGCACACACGCACACACGCATACACGCACACACGCGCACACGCGCTCATGCGCACACGCTTACACGCGCATACGCGCACACGCGTACACGCGCATACGCGCACACGCGCGCACGCACACACGCACATACACACACACGTTCACACGAGCACACGAGCACACGCGCGCACACGCGCACACACGCACACGCGCACATGCACACGCGCATATGCGAATACGCGTGTATAATTACGGAGTGTGGCGAGGAAAAGACGATGATGGATAGATATAAAAGTACATTGTTTTGGTCACATTGATAGAGTGAACAACGCAATATTAACGAAGCAAATACAGGTGGGTGAGGTTAGAGGTAAGGTCGGGCCTGCAGGCCCGCTGGCCCGCGTAAAACTTGGCTGAATGTAATAGAATGTATGATAAAAGAAAGAAAGATAAGGAGTTTTAAATATGAAAGGACATGTCAGAGACAATGGACGAATTTTGCGGAAGCTAGGAAGGTATGCAGAAATAGGAAAGCATGGAGAAAGATTGTGAATGAAAAATATATAAGAGGCAGGGATTGTTTTGCTTACCCCGCAAGGGAATGGTGTGAACGTGATGTTATCTTATGTAGGTTATTTTTAGTACGGGCGCACTATCACATATGTTGTGACAAATGGTTACTAACGTCATGTTTCATAAGAGCGGCTGTTTCGGGTATTTTTGATCGCGCCGTAGATTAAAATACTTAGCTTTTGGGTTTTTAAACGGTGTATTTTTATATTTTAATAACAATTACAGTTACCGTCCTTAATAATAAAATTTTTTAGAAATGTTTCAGATGATCAAACAAATGTTTTGAAACATGAAAATTGGAAACGCAAACATAAGCCTGCTATTAGTGTAACAGTTAGGTGAACGTACAAAGCCAACTATGGAATACAATTTTACTAAATAATGACAAAGTCCTTAATAAATTAGATATTAGTAAACTGTCTTAAAGACGACAAATCAGAACACCGTCTGACGGTCGAAAGCTAGCAGTGAAAAATGTCATAATCAAAGAGCAAATTTAACAAATTTAATCAGATTGCAAAGTTGTGAAAAACTTTAATTTGAAGTTGATAAGAGCATGTACATATAGAAACTTTACGTACCAATTAAAGATATAGTAAAATTTGACGAAGCAATAGTTTTTGGTTAAATGTAATTTTTATTGTACAGTGAACACATAATGTAGTGATATGGTTTTTAATTTTAAGTACATATGTTAAATTATAATAGTGCTGTTACCTTAACATATTCAACTGGTAAAGCATTTATTTCAAGATCTAGGAAAAACAGCAAAAAACCAAGACATAACTTGCCTTTTTTAATTATAAGGGGCCAGAACCCATTTAAACGGAACTTTTATTCTTGCTTATTGAAGTTATTAGGATATTTATATTTCAATAGCTTCACGTTGTAAACGAACATAATAATGAGTTTGTCTTGACAATATTTCTATATTATCAAATGGAATGTCATGATTTAAATTATTTAAAGCATGCGTAGCTACCGCAGATTTTTCTGGTTGACCTAATTTACAAAATCCTATGTTCTTTGCGTCTTGTATCAAAGCTACGTTTTGTGGTTTCAATGTATACTTTTTCACAAGAACACGTTAAATTATACACTCCGGAAGATGGTAATAATAATAATATAATAATAATTTATTTGCATATTACTGTGCAAGACACTTTCATTTATCATTTCACAGGAGTAAACAAACCGATAAATAAAAATATTCCAAATACAATTAAAAACCAAACAACATAGTGACTGGAAAACACAAGAAAACATTAAACTTGCACATTAAAATATGTGGGCAAGTAATCAATTTTAACTACATAAATCATCACAAAGGAATTCCTTAATAAAGTAGTACGATTTGATAGTTAAAAACGGTTTTAGTTTGTTTTTTAGGTTTGATTTAGTTGCTTTTTTAACGTAAGGGGGGAAATAAAGAGACTTTGAGAAGTGTATACAGGAAATCCAATACTGCTTGCTGTGGAACAATTTCCCCACAACATTATACTATAACTTACTACAGAGTGGATTAAACAGTAGTAAGCATTTTTGGAAAATGTGTTTGAAACATCTTTAGGTGACCTAATGTTAATTAATTTTTCTTGTAGGTTCGTTTTATGGTTATTTATATCCGGAGTAATAACATTATTAATATCTTTAAGTGAATATCCATTATCTTGCAGTGATTTTGTTAAATGCTAATCTTTCAAAAATTCAGGATCAAGAATTCGTTTTGCTCGATCCACTAATAACACCAATTTTTCGACGTGGATGGTGGTTTGATAATTTATGAAGGTATCTGTCAGTGTTTGTCGGCTTTATAAATCTTAATTACTAGTTCCAGATGGTAATATGTCAAGAAAGGTAAACGTCCATTGGTTTCCTTCTCCATGGTAAACTGGATCTTGGGTGGATACCATTTATAAAATTAAAAATTCTTGTGGTGCTTCTTCCCCGTGTCTCTAAATAACAAATGTGTTATCCACATATCTATACCAAATTAAAGACTTTTAGGTGCATTTTGTAACGCTAATGTTGCAAATTTTTTCATGTAAAAATTAGCTATAGCAGGACGAGGAGGTCTACCCATTGCTACACCATCAATTTGTTCATAGAATTTATTATTCCACTGAAAATAAGTCGTGGTAAGAAAGTGCTCACAAATAATTGTAATGCCCTTTGGAAAAATATGGTCAATATGTTAAATAGTTTCTTTGGAAGGACTTCGTAAAAAGTGAAACAAACGTCAAAACTGAGCCCTATCACCCTCTTCAATTTTGGAATTATATATTTTTTCGATAAAGTAAGATAAATGTAAGATATTTTGCAAGGTTATATGTAGGAGAACCATTTGCTCCAAGAACAGGCCTTAAAGGAACATTAGGTTTATGATTTTTGGGTAGACCATGTAGTTTTTATGAAACAGCGTCATAGTTAGTTAGATCCATTTTTATTTCTTCAGGAATAGATGATCATTTAATAAATTGTTTAATTATGAAAAGAATCTTTTTTGTAGCATCTTTTGGTAGTTCACGGTAAGATTGTGGTTTTAATAGTTGTTCTACTTTAATGCAATAGTCGATCGTATTTAATATAACAGTTGCATTAGCTTTATGTTATTGTAATGTTATTATATTTTCATCACATTTAAGGTTAAGAAAGTCACGTCGCTGGCGAAACAATAAATTTCTCTTTGAAGGTTTTGCTTTACATAATATGTTAACTTCATTATCAGCATAAAAAGATGACGATTTAATAGAATTCTCAATATTGGAAATTATATCTTCAAAAGGTTGCTGTTTAGAAACCGCTCCAATAGCATTATTTGAAAAAATATAATCAGAAAGGTTTTTATTTTTTTATTATCAACAGATTACCTATTCCGTATGTTGACCATATTTTCTCACAGGATATAACAATTCCTTTCCAGAATTGTCTTATTACGACTTATTTTCATTTGAATAATAAATTATAGTTCTGTTGTAGCTAGTTTTTGCGTGGAAAAATGTTTAACATTAGCGTTACAAAATGCACCTAAAAACCCTTAGTTTAGTACAGCTATGTAGATGACACATTTGTTATTTTGAGACATGATGACACATTTGTTATTTTGAGACATGAGGAATAAGCACTACATGAATTTTAAATTTTTATAAATAGTATGAAAATGTAAACTTTCACCATTAACACTCATAATAAAATACTTATCTTTTTTGAGACAGTTTAATAATATTTAATTTTATGACCTAGTTATTCTTTACAAAAAATTTTAAAGTTGGCTTTATGTTTCCCAAACTGTTATACTAATAGCAGGCTTATGTTTATGTTTTAATTTTTCAAATTTGACAAAATTGTTTGCTACATCTTTAACAATTTTTAACAAACATTACTACTGACGAAGATAACTGTAAGTGTTATCGAAACGTTTAGATTGTATAATTTAAAGTACACCATTAAAAAATCCCAAAAAAGATAAGTATTTTTTTATAAATAGTGTTCACCCAAGCATCCAGTTTACCATAGAGAAGGAAATTAATGGAAGTTTGCCATTTTTTATATAATAGTATCGAAAACTAATAATTCACTATCTTTTAACGTTAACCGAAAGCCGACTACAAGGTAACGGATATTCACTTAGGGATTGTAATTACCACACCTGCTGGAACATAGCCATAAAGAAAAATAATGCTTAATGTAGGTACTGCTTTTCTTCCTGTTTTAAATATTGTTACAGATAGAATTGAAAAAAATCCTAATTTATCATGGTATTAGGACTGTGTTAAACCTAAAAAAAATAACAAACCACAAAACGTAGCTTTGGTACAAGGTAAATACGACATATGAGATTTTGTAGATTAGGTCAATCAGAGAAATCTGCGGTAGCTGAGCATGCTTTAAATAATTTAAATCATGTCATTCAATTTGATAATATGGAAATATTGTCAAGACAAGTTATTGTATTCGTTTACAACGTAAAGCTATTGAAATATATAAAGATTCTAATAACTTGAATAGGCAAGAAGAAAATCTCCGTTCAAATAGGTTTTGGCATTATTATTATTAAAAAATCACAATGGTACGTCTTAATCTTAATTGTAGCTTTTGTTATGTCTCGGTTTTTGGCTGTTTTTCCTAAACCGTGAACTAAATTCTTTACCAAGTGTATGTTACCACGGCACTGTAATAATTTAACGTATGTAATTAAAATTAAAAATCATATTAAACGTACTACGTTGTGTTTTCACAATTGCAAATACAATTATTAACAAAAAACTATGTCTATGTTAGATTTGACCATATCTTTCATTGGTATGTGAAGTTTCTATTTGTGAAGGCTTTTATCAATTTCAAATTAAAATTTTTCATAACTTTACACATACATCATAATTTGCTCTTTGATTATTCTATTTTTCACTGCTAGACTTCGATCGTTAGAGGGCGTTCTAGTTTGTCATCTTCGCGGCAGTTGAATAATATTTAATTTATTCAGGATCTCTTTACTAAAATTGTATTCCATAGTTGGCTTTACTCGTTCATCAAACTGACGTGTTAATTGCAGGATTATGTTTGCGTTTTTTTTCTTTTTCATATAATAATAAATTTGTTCTAACATGTTAAACAATACTTAAAGATATGACCACTACTGAGGACGATAATTGTAATTGTTCTCGAAACGTACAGGTTTATATAAATATAAAAGTACACCGTATAAAAACCCAAAAACTAAATATTTTCATTGTGTGTAATAATGGTGAAAGTTTACAGGATAGTAGATATTTCAACAAAACTCTCACTAAATTGGGAATGTCCAGGCTGTCAGCATGGTGGGTTCAACGGCTATTGAATTATAAGCAAAAATGTGGAAGACGGCAAATGTCCACTGACAATTTGAAATTTTTTTAACAAAAAATTGTCGACAAATCATAGCACCACTATTACAACCCAAAATCAAAACAGTAGTTTCAGCAGTAAAAACATCCAACCATTCAAAGGTGGTCAGTCGTCCCTGTCGTCCGGAAGTGCGATGGTCAGGATTTTTTAGGTTGCAAAGGGGGTATTACATATTCACTACCTTGCAATGGACCAAACTATCAACGGTACATATTATGCTGCCCTTTTGTAAGTTATCAGTTATTGGTAAATGGCCGGGATCGGTGTAATTTTCCGTCTCTATAATGCGAGCTTTCACACAGGTAGCATCGTGCAGGAGAAATTGGATTAACTGCAATTCTAGATTATGCCTCACCTGTTCTCAAAGCTAAAACTTTTCTTTGCCGAAAAGAAATTTTTGAAGTAGCTTTTGCTGTAACGGGGTATTATTTTGAGCTAGAAACTGATTATTATAAAACTGGTATAATTTCACTTCTGTATCGCTGGTCCAAGTGCGTTGATATTCTAGGGGAATATGTAGAGAATAAAAGTAAAATACTTAAGATAATTCATGTTGTCCAATAATGCTGGTATAATTTGCATATTGATCTTTTAGTTGCACTTTCCGTTTCAGTTTTCACTTACTGCTAGTAATACTAGAGACAGTCGTGCTAAGTGAGTTCATCAGGTTAATGCAAGTTTAAGGCCTTTCTTTAAGATCAGTTAGTACATTATTACATAACTACAATAATGTTCTTAAAGCTTTTTCAAAAACAACCGAATGAAGATGCGTTATAATAGTTTTAAAAATAAGATCTGTTTAATTTAATCTTAAGTTTTAATAGTACCGTACGTGCAAACTAGCCGAAACATTAAAGTCGGAATTGTTACAGGCCAAATACTCATTAGAACATCAGTCTGTAAAGGCAATTTGTGCGTGGTGAGTGGTGTCGGCGAGGTTCTTACGTAATTCAGTCAAAGGGCACTAGACATAAGTCCAAAAGCATCAAAATCGGTTAAAAATGTCAAAAAGGCGCCACCTGTTCAATACATTTATAGCGGGAAAATGTCATGAACTAGATCTCTCCTGAAAATTCTACTCCAAAGGATATTTGTGCAAAGTTCACCCAAACTTCAAGAAAATCTTAAACTTCCAGCAAATGCCGCAAGATTGCGATAATGAAACCAAAACTAATTCAATATTTTGATAAACCTAGCGCTAATATCATTGGCTCAAATACCCAAAACTAACTGATCAAAACGGTAATCAATTATTCAATTTCAACCGAAAAATAAGTCACAATAAAACTAAATTGACACGATCAAATATCTATAAAATCCTAAAATCTTATAAGCGACAAAATCGGGGTTGAAATGCCTAAATACGCCAGTTCACAGTTCGCTTAAGTACTCAAATCATTCGCATACCTGGACGTAATAAAACCCTATAAAATATGCTCAAATTCATAAAAATGATGCACTGACGCAGCATCCTTTAAATTTTACGTTAAAATTAAATAATCACTTGTAAAGTTTTGGAACGTAATTACTTAACTTAAAATAAACACAAAAATATTGACGTTAATGCAATGATCTCACTGAAATCAAAACAAATACTTAAAATATGCGTAAATACTGTGCTTTATAATAAATGGGATTCACAACTGAAAATATACACTTTATTAAAATTTTGTCAACCACAGAAAAAATGTGAAGTGAATAATTACCTTAAATTTTGATCAGCCCCTTTTGTTATACAGGCACCTGGTAACTGAGCTCGAAACTCCAATTCAGCGCGTCGATTTAAAATACCAAATTGCGGTCGATTATCATCCCAATTGGTTGTACGGTACACTACAGTCTATATTTACACGTTACTTGTGAACTTTACTTTATTTATGACCTAGCTCTGCTTGACACTTATTATTCTTTAATTATACACAACAGCTTAATTATTTACAGAGTTATTCGTTACCGGCGAACTGTGAAATTATTGTCTGGAAGTAGGGGCGAACCTTTGGTTTCTTCCGCACAAAAGCGTTGACCACTCCAAAGAACAAGGAAAGCACTAGGAAATAACGCGTAACACCTTTTCTAGGATCTACGACAAAGTCCCTTTTTGAAAATTGCACTTAACGATAAATCAATCTCGTGTTGGTTGAACCACACAATAAAATACCAACAAGGGTTGTTTGGGGATGCTGCCCCTACTAACGGAAGATATTTCAACACGGATTTGGTGTAACGCCGTTCCGCGATAATACACTGGCTGTCGTAACGGTAACTGTTAACGCCTCTGCGTCTAAACTAAGAGTCCCTCCGCGAAACATCCCATTAGCGTCACATTATATCTCCCCTCTTCTTAATTTACCAATCATAAAAATGATCACTTACATTTTTCAAATACGCGCCAACATGATCTAAACTCGAAAGCCGTCGGAAAAATTGCATCACCAAAAAACATTTCACAATCGGCGGTCGTCATCACCGTAATCGATATCCTGCAAATTAAAGATTTCTTAGTGGCGGTAACCCTTAACACCTCGTATCTAAAAGCTAAACTCTTTGTTTAAGACCAACAATTTTATCGAAAAAACAACCGCCAATTTTTCACCTAATACGTCTGAATAAAATGCGAAATATGCTTCTCTACACTATATTTAAATACAAAATAACAATTTTAATACAATCGAAATTTTCCACTGACGCAATTTAACCTAACCCACTATATTTAACGATATCTATAAAATTACGAACAAGTGTTATTTACAAAGAAACTGATTAATTTTCAACCACCTTAGTAAAAAGGATTTCACTAACTATCGAACCCATACGTAAATCACATTTTAATTCTAAACTTCCATCTAAACTTAATAAACAAACCAAAATCTTTATTTCGTTTTCAGAAAAGAATTCTAAATGCGATTTCCATTTGTAAAAATTTCTAGTACCTTCCAAATACGTAAAGGAACAAAACAAAGCATTACAATGACAAAGCTATCCTAGAGTTTACGCGTTACTAAGCTTAACTGCATAACTTATAATAAATTTCAGAGGTGCGGTACTAATGAATAGTTCATAATTTCGGAATTAACGGCAAATATGTGATAAAGTCACGACCAGGTGACAAAATGCACCTTAGTAAAAGTTTCTCAATAAGTAAGGAGCTAATAGTAATTTACTCCCTTTCGTGCGAGTGATAGTAGCACGCACTCCTGTATTAATATGTTACTAGTTAATGTTAATATGCTAATTTGTGGTGAAGCAAGAAACCTTTGCAACAAATCAACCTAGATATCTAACTAGATTGCTAATGACGAATCGCGCCCCATTTCGCATCTGGGATTTTAAAACTTCGGGGTCAATTTTGGTATACAGCGGGACATAGGAATCTTATAACGCCTCGAGTGATCGTAGTCCTCCTTGCCTCGGGCTACAAAATTCACTCGCGGAATTAAATGTAGTACCTCAGTCCCTTAATATATAACATACCACTAGCATTAAAGCATACCATTAGTAAGCTTGTTTTTAAAGCGATAAGTAGATTTTCTGTTCTTAAATAGTACATACCAGTCCCTATTGTAACATAACCCTGATATGTCAACAAAGTGAAACGTCAAAAATATATAAATATTTCAAACCCTATGCTTATAATGAGTAAAGTAAAATAATATAGAAACCACGCAAGAGAAGGCTTTCATTACATCTACGCTTTGCGCCTAGGAAAACAATACATCAGAAAATGGTTCACTACCTTGGTAACTAATATAGTAATAATATATTATATACTATAATAATAGTGAATCAGAATTGTGTGAAATAATTATTTAAATTTAAATAATACAAAAGAGATGTTTAAGGCTTGGTAACAATCAATTATTAGTTGTACGTCTAAGCTGTATTTCAAATTAAACTATTAATTTATAATTCAATAACACTGACGCAAATGATTAGATGTAAATACAAGTGTACGGCGTCTCCTAGCGGCCTGGATTCCTCCTGTGGACACACATTTGGAAGTTCCACTAGTCCGAGGAATCTCAGAGATCGTTAAGGATGGAAATGGTGCCCTGTAAATCAGTACCAAGTGGGGGAACGGATAAGTAAAACAGGTAAAAAATTAATTAATTTTACGGATTACAAAATTAAAGGTATTAAAAGTAGTTTGACTCAACAGGTTCGAAAAATTTGGCACCTTTGGTTATTTGGATCAGTTCAACAAAAAAATACTGGTTGGTAACTATTGAGTTTCTGTAATTCAATAAATGTGTTAAACATGACATTTAGATAAGAACTTCATATCCTTTAAAAATCTTCACTTAATTAGAAAGGTTTTCTTGCAAATTTTTATCAAATTTCGCTTTAATTTATGAATATTATGAAGTACAGGTCTAAAAAATAATTACGGTATTGATATAATTTATCAGACCGAACTATTATGTATTCCAAATTAAGAAATTATGTACTTCCGTGACGGTTGACGGGATCTATATTGCAGCCTTCAGAAGATTATTGACTAGGGATTACGTTTCTTTCTGTTTCTTCTGTTCTTGTAAAGATTGCAAACAAAGAAAATGTATTAAAAGTAATAAATCGCGGTAATTTAATGTAAGTATCGCATACACATTAGCTTGATATAATTCAGACATAGACGCGGTGGTAGCTCTGCGAGTACAATCCCCCTTTCTTACCACTTCTATTCATTCTCACACCCTCTCCGTTGTGGAAACGGTTTCCGATAAATATTCGCGCCAGCACCGACACTTCCTACTGTCATGCTTCCCAAACCACATTCCGACTTTGCAACTCCCTCTTCCTATAGTCTCAACCGAACGTCTCACGATCCCTTGCTGAACCATAGGTATCCCAGTCTACATGTTCAAACTCCTGCTCTCGTAGACTAACCGATCAGTACGTGTCAAAGTAGGAAATGGATTTCCAGAACCTTTTCATGTCACAGCACATTCACTTATGACAATCCCACTGTTACACAACCCCAAGTTTCCGTGGCACAGTTTGCGGAAGATATTAAACGACTAAGACTCCAACACGAAGCGAGATTCTTAGAAATCCTTTTTGCTAAAACTCTAAACTGGATTCCCGATGAACTAAAACATTACAACACACATAGAAGAACTAAACTCGCTGTGTTTACTTAGCTTTTCTATAAACTAAAATTACACGAAAACACCTTTCCTCCATCGCTGCTTGTGGACGCAGAATCCTTACACGAATACACAGACTACACTACAATCGTCCCAGTAACCTTGCTATACAACACGCAAACATTCCGGCCATTACCGAGAGAATAAAAACACAAAAGACTACTTATTTGTATTGTTGCAGTTTATTATACACCTTTACTGCCGTATATCCAAAATTAGTTTGAGTAAAAGTCTTTCTGACTTTCAAATTGTAAGAAAGATCGTTGGCTTTTGATCTCCTAAAATATTTATCATTTATTAGATGAACAACTTCCTTTCTATTCTTATTCACTATGTATTCACCTATATTGGTGAATAATTGCGAAGAAGAATACAAAGGCGGTTTTTTAAATGTCACTTTTAGGAGTAATTTCTATATTACATATACCAAATTTAGATAATTCTTAGCAGCATTTCCCCAAACAAGTAAACCATAATTCAAAAGTAATTGACTTAGACCATGATAAGTTATTTTTAAAGTATGTTTCTCAAGAATATTTTTAAAAGAGTTAAACAAGTGTAGAAAACTGCGAATTTTCTTAATTAACAAATGTATGTGTTGGTCCCATTATAATTTACTGTCCAATTGTAGATATTTAATGCTATTTTCCTCTTGGTTGATTCACGTTTACATATGGTACCCGTACAGTTTTTATTGTGAATTCTAATACGTGACAATTCTCTAAATTACCTATAGTACCATAGGAAAATCTTACATAAAATGATTTAAAATAATTCAGACGGAGATAGTTATTGTCAAGACATTGTTTTATTTCAGCAATATTTGATGTTGATTGTTTATACAAATCTGAAATTCCTTTCGTGGTGGTTAGCATAACGGTGTCATATGCATAAGAAATTAATTTTGACGATTTTAAAGGATAAGAAAGCATATATATATATATATATATATATATATATATATATATATATATATATATATATATATATATAATAAATAACACTGGGCCCTCAATCGAACCCTGGGGCACCCCACATGATATTAACTCATTCCTTATTACTTCACTTATCTTAAAGCTTTTAAAATATCTGATGTGAAACAACACACGACTTTCCAACCTCAGAGTGCAAACTAAAATAAATGAAATAATACATTCTTGAAGGATAATTATGGATGTAATATGTTCATATTGGAAATAGGCAGCGCTGTAAAACAATCACAATAATTCATGTTAGACGTTTAAACCTACATCTCAAATAGAAATTACAGATGCTAAAATAATTCGAAAGCCGCCGTTTTCCATATAAATATCGAAACTACTATTGCAACATATTAATTCGGATTTATTTAATTTTTCAGGTTTATTTGATTTCGTACCAATAAATGTTATAAATATAATAATTCTATTCTAATTTAGCTATTATAATATTTAAACGAACACTTACATTCCACCTTACCGACCGATCTCGGTAAATCTTTGTCAAACGTCGTAGAATGAGCTAACAAATCGATTTATCA
Source organism: Vesta saturnalis (assembly GCA_036346205.1). Classification (NCBI taxonomy): domain Eukaryota; kingdom Metazoa; phylum Arthropoda; class Insecta; order Coleoptera; family Lampyridae; genus Vesta; species Vesta saturnalis. The sequence goes on along the minus strand of JARFJB010002002.1, from coordinate 1,481,147 downwards.
ATAGTGAAAAAAATACCGATTTCATAACCTTTTGTGTATATGTATATATATATATATATATATATATATACATATATATATATATATATACACATATATATATATATATATATATATATATATATATATATATATATATATATATATATATATATATATATATATATATATATATATATATATATACATATATTATTATAAAGTAAAGACGAGGGTACGTACCAATTGTTTATAGGCGCACAAATTGGAAACATAGACGGAAGGGGGGAACGCGAGGATTTACGCAACCAGTGAAACTCTTAGACCAAAATATTAAATTACCATATGCTCTAATGTGATTTAATATCGGGTCGATTCCTTTAATTTTCTGTATTAACTGATAAGATAGGTTTAATACATTTTACAAAAATAATTTCTTTACTTAAAGAGTTAGGACTGGGAATATATTTCGTAATAATTGAAACAAATTAAATTCACCAAAAATGTTTATAATGCTATTATATAATATCAATTCATAAATTTTTAGTAACATTTTATGAATATATAAATATATATCGTAAATACATAATTTCGCAAGATTTTTATTTAGAAAAACAGATTGTACATACGTAGATATGTAGTGACCCGAAAATATAACAAATTCATTATAAAGCATCCGATTTATATATGAACTTCGAATATTCATTTTACACACATAATGAATTCGTGTTCTAATATAAACTTCACAGGTTGCTGAACTAATTGTATTAGATAAATGAGTAGAAGAATATTACAATGCTATGCGACAATCTTTTAGTACGACAGGTAATAAATGATGTGAACTTTTATTTTCGTCAATTTAGAGAAGGGCGTAAATACCTTGAAGTACTGTATTTTACTGAATGTGTACTTCAATTATTAACGCAACTAATGTGAATTAGAAATAATGGAAATAAAGCAACCAAAGTTATTTAAAATAGTACTTAATACCGAGTTAAATATTTACTTTAATTTCTTTCGATTTGACGCTGAAAAATACTAAGTCGAAGCTTAGAACACATTTCTCTACGCTAACCGGTGTGCGTGTGTGTGTGTGTGTTATTATTATTATTATTATTATTATTATTATTATTATATTTATTACACCAATAGACATACAATATCAATAAAATATAACAATACAAACGTACTTCTAACTAATTACATAAGGCAATATTTCGTTTTTTAAAATAAAATGTGGAACTCATGTTGAAAAAGTTTCAAAGACACGACTCCATATCACATTTTCATGCTCATCAATGCTGCATAAAGCATTATTTGTGCACCAGTTGGATTCGAAGATATCAACTGATCCTTTTCCCTTGTGCCAGGCTAGGTCTTGTAAAATTCTGCTTTTTAGACATACTGTGAATGCTGTTCTGAGAGACTGACGGCGGTTGTCATTCGTTTTCATAGCTTTAACGGTAATGTTGTAGATTGTAGACTTTGCTAAATTTATTAGATAGTTAGCTAAATCGAAAGCTTTTGTAGTACCCTTAAATCCGCAAATGAGAGACGTAGATGACACTGCATTGTCAACCAATCTGTTGGCAATTGATTCAACCAGACGCCAGATCTGTTTTGTTTCCGGGCAAGTCAACAGCATGTGCAAAGCGTCACATTTAGAAAACGCACAGTAGTGGCATTCATCGGTACTTCTTAGTTTTGCATGTAACAGAAAAACCGGATCAGCAAGTCTGTTTTTAGCAAAACGCCAAGCTATTTCGCTTACGTATCCGCTAGTAAGGTGATTAAAAAAAGTTGTCCAGTGGGGTACCTCGTTTACCCAAATGTTTTTTTCCAAGTGATTTTCCACTGTGTTAAAAAAAGATGCCGTTAATTTTTCCAGTAGTTTTTTCTTTGAGGATTTGCTTAACACAAGTTGTTGTTGTTATATTTAAACGTTAATTTATTCTTAAATTATCATCGGTTGCTGCCACTTCTGAGAACCAGTCATTAAAAAAGTTTTATGGTCTTGTAATGGTTTCTGAGTTCTATATTGGTTTGTATCGGAGACTTCTTAAAGCTTGAAAACACAGATGCTTCGTCTAGCCATTCATCATTTATCCGAAAGTCATTAAGTGTAACAAAACCCTGTTCCGACCATCTACGTACGAATAAAGGAGGAGCTGTTGCAGGTATTAGAGTAGAGGTAAAGGTAGGAATTTTGAAGGATCAATATTATCTAGAACAACTCAGCGTTTTGCATAGTTTTATTATTTCTAGTAATAAGGGTGACAGTTGGTGAACGTTGGGTACTTTTTCCTTTAGAAAAAACCATTGCCAAGTTAATCCTAATGACTCAACTTGTTTTAAGTTGTGCTCCATCACTATCTTCCACTTCTGCTGTTCTGTGGTGTGGATGATTTTTTTTTGCTAAGTGTATTCTGAAAGTTTTAATTTTGCTCGGGATATGTACTAAGCCTATGCCCCCTGACGTGTCTGAAGGCATAAATGTTGTTGTGGTAACCAGTGTTTTCCTTCCATATGTAGTCCACTATTTTTGACTGTAGAAAGTTGTTGTTGAGGGTGATGCTTATGCATTGTAGAGAGTGCCATAATTTGGGTGCTACATATTGGTTAATGACAACTTTCCTCCCAAGTATTGATAATGAGGGCATTTTCTCCTCCACGTCGTGAGTGATTTTCCAAGAGAGCGTTAAAGAGTTGAAAACTTCTGTGGCATTTATGTTATCATCATTTGAAAGACTAATTCCTAACACTCTTATTTCCTGTTGCCCATGGGATATTTAGAGGCGTGTCTGTTCTTCTTCTCCAGCTTCCCGTCCAAAAACCTTTGCATTTATTTAAATTGAGTTCGGCACCGGATTGTCCCGCGTACATTCTATAACACTTTTCTAAAGTTTTAAAATCGTTGTCATTCGATAAACTAACCGATACGTCATCAGCGTAAGCACTTACAATTAAATTAGTGGGTGAAGGTTCAGATGGAAATGATACACCTTTAAGGTATTTTCTACATAGTGCCAGGAAAGGTTCGATAGCAAGAGAAAAAGAGGACCAGATAGGGACATCCTTGTCTAATGCCAGTTTCGAAGGCAATCGCAGTTGTAAGTACGTTACCTATTCTCACGTGACTGCTGCTGTTTGTGTATAACAGTTTTACAATTTGAACGAAAAATTCTCCTACATTCATTTTTTCTAGAACTTTGAATAGATATGAATGATCTATTCTATCGAACGCTGATGTTTGGTCGAGGTTAATGATGGCTAATGGTATATTATTTTTATTGGCGTAGTGAATTAATTCCCTGTGTAAATGTATTGAGTCGTACATAGATCTGTTAGGTACCGAGTAGCTTTGATCTGGGAGAACGATTTTGGAGATTATGTTTGATAGCCTTGACGAAAGCATCTTGGCAATAATTTTGTAGTCAGTACATAAAAGAGAAATTGGACGCCAGTTTTTTAGGTCTAGTAGATCGCCTTTTTTTGGCAAAAGGGCGATCACAGATTTGATGCTGAGCGTGGTAGTTGCTTATTAGCAAAGAATAGTACCACTTGATGGAAGATGTCTTTTAAAACGTCCCAAAACTTTGCATAAAATTTAGTTGTTAGACCGTCTATTCCTGGAGCGCTATTTTTATTAAGGGACTTAAGAGCCGTTG
>JARFJB010002002.1:1442500-1467500 GCA_036346205.1 Vesta saturnalis | reverse complement strand
TGGGACAACTAAAATTGTCTATTGCTTGATATCACACGATGGGTAAAAAGATCAATTTGGGAGTTTCATGCAATTTTCTGCGGTATGGCTAGTAAAACCAAAATCGTTCAATCCCTTTGGCTTCTAAATAAGGAAAAACAAAATATTATAACATATTTGAATATCTAACAAAGTTAAGTGTTACTATCACACCATTCTTCAAAAATGTATGGACCAATAATATATGATGATGAAATTGCGCACTACTCTGAGAGATTTCAATTGAATTCATGATGTTCATACGGATCTTGCGTTACCCAATATCTTAGCGAATAAGGTAAGGCAGGTAAAAGAAGAAAGTAAGAGTATGTCAGAAACATCTGTATAGATAGATACCTAGTTATGGTAACCTCTCTTTTTAGTGTATTGAGTCGGTTGGTACGTACGTCGTATACTATAAGCAAATTTTCTGAATATTAAGTTTCTGTCCTAAAATTAGATTTGGGCTCCATAAGATCGGGTCTTAGATTTTTTAAGCTTGGTAAGGACTGCCGATCACCTTTTCTTCATCCTTAATGTATTGTCATCCTTATTCTTCCTTCTCGCCCGCACTTTCTTCCTATCGGATTTAAAATCCAAAATTAAAGGTTACAAAAAAGATGGCTGTAGTTTCTAGGGTAATGAATACCGGACCTAAAATCCGGATGTCTGGGAGGCCAGGATCCAAGCGACCTCGGTCATTGAAAGTTCTAACTTTCTTATCCACTATTGCCACATCCGCGCTGTCAAGCTCAATCTTAATGCTGTTCACCAACGCCTTGAACAATTACAACCTGACATTATGTTTCTGTCTGAAGCACAAGTCTCCTCTGAAAGCCGACCCGACTTGCAATATCCCCTATACAATCTTCTCTCCAACTTTCGATATAAAGGAGGCGTATGTGTCTGTATCAAGGACAGCATTGCTTGGAAAATAAAAATTTCGACATGATTTGATTTAAAGATTCTAATCCTACATTTGTGAAATTTTACTGTTGCATTTATAGGTCTCCTAATGACAGTAACTTTCAAAACTTCTTCAATTACCTTAGTTTAAAAGTTGACTATCTTCTGTCTCAGTTTCCATCTTGCGATATTTCAATTGTGGAGGATTTGAATTTTCATAACTGTAATTGGCTTAAATTTTCATCTACTACTAATCCAGCTGGTCATAGTTGAGAAACATTTGCTATTGCTTGTGATCTCACACAAATAATTTCTGAACCCACAAGAATCCGTGATAACCCTAGCCATACTTCACATCTTCTAGATCTCTTTCTTACATCAAAACCATTTGCTTATAAAACTTCCGTTCTTCCACCGCTAGGTCTATCAGATGATTTTCTAAAAGAAATAATTTCTACTACCGCGGTTGTTCGTAACACTAATACAACCTTGCGGTATTTTAAGTCAACTAGATGGAGTGTTTTACGAGACTTCTTTGCAACTTTTCCATGGCGCGAGTACTGTTTTAAGTGGTCCTCTTCTTCAGATATTGCTCTTTCAGTATCTGAAGTCATCCTCGTGAGCATTCCCAAAAAACAGAATCGTGTAGGTCACTCACGTTCGCAACCCTGGTTTAATAAGTCTTGTGCTGATGCAAAATCTTTGAAAAATAAATCTTATATTAAATGGAAATCTAACAAAACGGTCGAAAGTCGTTCAGAATACGTTGGTGCTACAAATATCTACAAAAGTATCATCACTAAAGCTAAAAAATTGTTTAAGCAACAAAAATGAAATGAAATAGCTACATCTCCTTTGGACGGTCGTAAATTTTGGTCTTTAATTAAAGCCATTAGTAAAAACTTTGGTACTTCTTCATTTCCCCCCTTAACATCTTTTGACGGATCTGTAGTGGCTGATTCTGTAGACAAAGGCAATGTCTTTGTGGATTTATTTGAGCCAAACTCGTGTCTCCTGGAATCTGGAAAAGATGTGCCCCTAGTCAACTCTTATTCATATGTTATGAAACCGATCCATTTTCGGTACCAAGCTCCTAGAATCGATTATCAGTAGGCTTAATCTCAATAAGGCGACTGGTCCAGACGGTACCCCAGCTATTGTCTTACAGAAATGTTACCCTGAACTAGTACCAGTCCTTTCTAAGCTCTATTCGATCTATGCTTTCAGAGGAATTTTCTTCATCATGGAAGTTAGTAAATGTTCAACCTAGTCCCAAAAAAGGCGATAAGACCGATCCCTCGAACTACCGACCAATTTCCATCACTTCCATTTTGTCTAAAATCAGGGAAAAGCAGCAACAACTCTCGTTTCTTGAAACTAACAAACTCCTTAGTGACCACCAATATGGGTTTAGGCAGAGTAGGTCAACAGGTAATCTTCTATCATATGTGACCCAAGTTTGCAATAATACATTAGAAAAATGCGGTGAAACAGTAGTAGTCGCTTTAGATATCTCAAAGGTATTTGACCAAGTTTGGCATAAGCGTTTACTTGCCAAACTCTCCTCGTTTAGCTTAAATGGGATCCTAGTTTCCTTTATAAAAGACGGATACCAGTCGTAGTTGATGTTTTTTTTTTACAAGAAGTTAGCATTAGCTCGGGCGTGTCAAATGATCACTTATAGCGCCTACATTTTCTCTGCTATACATAAATGATCTAATTCCTTCAACAAGTAGCTCCGTCCTTTGCTTTACTGACGACAGCACCCTTCATTGTAGTTCATCTCAGTCTACTCACAATGGTAATCCATATTCTATGTCAAATCAAGACATTAAAGCTGAAATGGCAAATTCAATCACAAAGACATTCAATGTATTCTAGAATCGTAAAGCAATAATCTAGTTAAATTTATGCTAACAAAACTCAGTGTTGCCTTGTGACCGCCAAAAAATATCGATCATTTGTGTTGTAAGTATGAATGGCTCAGATCTTAAGTTTTCAGACTCTATTACTCTGTTGGGAATGACTGTATCTTCAAATCTATCATGAGTTGACCATCTTCTGTCAGCTACCAAACCAGCTGCTTGTAAAATAGGCTTTTTGTACAGATCTAAGCAGTAGTTTACCTCCCGACAACAGTTTTTGCGGTATAAGGCCCAAATTCGACCTCACCTAGAATATAATTCTCGGTGCTCCCCAACAAGCTCTCGATATCGTTGATCGTATTCAAAAAAGAGCTATTGGCAATTCAATGGCCCTCTATCCATCCTCCTATGCGTTCCTGGGTGCTTTTTAAAAGGAAAGAAAAAAAAATAAAAAGGGCAATTCTAAATCTTCAAACCTATTTGTAATGAATAATTTTAGGTTTTAGGTTAATAAATTGATGGGGATTAGGTTAAGTATTGAACTTCGCTTTCTAAAAATTCCTGAAGGCGCAATAGAATTTTTTGTAAAAATTTGCCTAGAAATTAAGAAAGTTTCATAGATGAAATACGAATTTAACTAAATAACACGATATTAACAAAAGAAAATGTAAGTAATTTCTATTGTGTGATGCATGTTGCACAACATAGAGCAAACCTATGAGAGCTGTGCTACTGTGCTAATAAAAATGAAATGTATGCTTTGTTATACGCTAACATGAAAACTATACCTGTCATTTTTAAAGGTAAAGATAATTTATACATAGTGACAATAAATTTATAAGAAATCGATTTACTACTATCTGTAAGAAAAGTAATGTTACGTATGGGTTCAACAACCGAGTTCACTCTAAAAATTTATTTGTAGGCAAAGATTCATAAATAAATGGCAAGCTTCAGTAAAGTATTTCCATTGTAAATCATGCAAAAAAAAATCTGAAATTCAATATTTATTGCAAACTAAAAATGTTTTATTAGAAATTATAATGTTGGAAAGCAAATACATACAGAAAGTATATTAACAGTAAATCTGCAAGCTTGTACACTTTTAATTTTGATTATAATGTAAATCAACTTTTCACTGTGACACTACAATGACCGCTTGTGTAAGAATTATATCCAATTTCTAGCGTAATATAACCATTGTCACAATGCTATAACGGCTAAAATTTAATTGTAGTTCTTTTATTTTACTCTCAAAACATAATATTATTTATTTAATTTTTGGTTGCATTATAGAAAGTTAAATGTGAAAACCAATTTACCTTAAAATTAAACCAAACAATGACCAATGAAGATAATATTTGTCCTTGCAAATGCCTATTACTTATAATAATTTCTTTGCCATATTAAAATGACACTGATGAATGTTATTAAGTTTAAACGATCTGGTTTCAAACGTTATTTGCGTACATCCAGATACAAATATAAACCATATCGCATGACAAACTTTAAGCCATAATTTTAACATTGCACGAGATTTTTGTCTTAAAGTAAATAATATTGTGTAACTGATGTTTGATTCTGCTTCGATATCAAATCAAATAAAATTTTATTTCAAACACTCTATTGTTACAATATATTTCCACTGATTGAATATGGCATCTAAATTTTATAGCTTGTGTATGCACAACCCATTGGTATCTGTATAACCACGCCTATACAGGGTGTTTCAGCGAGACCGTTCATTAGCAGTTTATGGGGTTGTGGCCGAAATAAAAACTTCAAAATGTAGAATCAGGTATAATTAATTGCTTTCTCTTCAACTAAAATATCTTTAGACTTCTAACGCTACCGTTTACACCACAAGTCTCCACCTACTTTGTTATTTTCTATGGAGCACCCTATATATTGAAACTATACTCTACCAATCTTTACTGTTTTTCAGACAAAAGTTATTTGCCGAAACCTTGACAGCTGGTTAACGTTTACAAAATGGACTGTAACTCCTATTTGGATTGAGATAAAAATTTAAAATCCAATTAAGTTTGTAGTTTAAAGATGCCTTTATCGTACACATTTTTTAAAATAAAAATCTTTTCCTGATAATGATGGTTAAATTTATACTTTTCAGCCAGGTTAGAATTATAAAAAAATTAATTTCTTTAAATGGAATACCCTATTTTTGTTATGTAGTCGAATTTTCTACAGTGAGTTAGTTATTTCTAAAAACGAAAAATTTTAATTCCTTAGCCATTATTTCGTGAATGCTATGAATGGTAGCTATGGATACGAGAAATAATTTTTGTAATGTCAAGGTTTTAATGTTTGTGACTTATCTCTTAAACGCCTTAATATTATCGCTAAAATAATGTTTATACAAATGAAGAAATTCTTAATTTATTTTTCATACACGGATAATGCTACAAGATTTTTAGTGGGATTTGCACAATATTTAACGACACACATTACTTCAAAAATAACAAAAAATTAATGTAAAAAACTAAAAACAAATTATAATAAATGTTCGAAATGGTGGCCGTTCGCATTCAAACATGATGTTAAGCGTGAAGAAACGCCCTCCAGTACTGCTATTCGTAGTTCTGAGGAGAGAGTTTGTCGAATACTGCAAGCACTTCCTGGGTGCTCCATCCAATTGATACCAACAACCTCTTCTCAAGTTCAAAGGCAAGTTGTCAAGAAAATCTACTATCCCAGTCCGTAATAAATTGAGATAACGCGCTGCCGTTAAGACGCGGTCATAAATGACGTAAGAGAACCCGTCATTCATCATAAGGCATAAGACATTGAAGCAAAACCTGACTTGATAGTTTGTTTCTCGAATCTCATGCTGATTGGCTGAAAGCCCAGACATGGTTGTTAGGTTTGTTAAAAATCCCTTCACGCGAAAACTTAGATTCGTCCAAACAATTTTTCTCATAAAATTCTCTTCGTCTTGACTTCGAAGATATAACATCTTACAGAAGTTAACTCTATCGTTGCGGTCTTGACGATGAAGGTCATGTACTAACGAGAATTTTTCATGGAAGTGATGCTTCTTTAAATTCCTCTGTACTGAACAACTATTGATTCCTAGACCGTCTTCGGCAGCGTGAGGTGAGGCGTTGGAATTGGCCTAGGAATAAGCCAAGGTATTCAACTCTCTTCCATCATCAACTACCGTTTTTGGTCGATTTAACACTTGACCAATCCAAAGCGGACAAAATTTTCTTCTGTTCTTCTAAATTTACCTTTTGTCGTTGGAGGTAAATGTGGATAGTTTTCCTTAAATATTGTGCAAGTTCTACTAAGAATCTTGTTCGCATTTTCCATGTCTAAAAAATAAATTAAGAATTTTTTTATTTGTATAAACATTATATTCGTTATTGTTTTCCATTTGCACTCTTTTTAGCAGTAATATTAAGGCATTTAACGGGAAAGTATTAAATTACAAACACTACAAACTTGACATTTGAAAAATTATTTTTTGTATCTATAGCAACCATTCATATCATTCTCGAAACAATGACTAAGGAATTAAAATTTTCCGTTTTTTGGAAATAACTCTAGAACTGTTTGATTTAGGTATAACAATATGTCATCAATTTGTAGCAAATTTTCGATTACGTAACAAAAAATAGGGTATTCCATATAAAAAATTAATTTTTTATATTTTTAATTCTGCCTGAAAAGTATAAATTTAGCCATTATTATCAGGAAAACTTTTTGTTTAAATGATGTATACTATAAAAGCATCTTTAAACTACAAGCTTAATTAGATTTTAACTTTTTATCTCAATCCAAATAGGAGTTGCAGTCCATTTTGGAAACGTGAAAATAATTTTGACCTCAAAAACCGCAAGAGATGAACATGGTATACTTTCAATAAAAAAGATTCAACATGCAAAAATATAGTCCATTGAAAATAACAAAGTAGATTCGATATCCGATATAACTGGAAGCACTAGAAGTCTGAAAATATTTTGGTTGAAGAAGACGCATTTAATTATACCTTATAAATTTTCAAATTTTTGTTCAGGCCACAACCCCATAAACTTCTAAGGAACGGTCTCGCTGTGACACCCTGTATATAAAATTCATACACAGTTTTGTTGTAATTAATTAATGAATATATATATATATATATATATATATATATATATATACAGGGTTTTCAAAGTTAAGTCGGCACTATTGCTACCTTCGTTATTATTGGTGATACGAAGTTGGTTAAATGGGCAAAGAAGTAGCATTTTTTCCGCTCGTTACGATGGTGAAATCAAAATGAAAATTGAACATCGTGTTCGCAAGTTATATCAAAAATTTCCATTTTTTTAAATGGCACACCAATGTGCAATATCCATAATCGATAGAAAATTAAATTCTGAAAAGTTCCTATGACATTTTACCCTAATGTTAAAAATGACAAAGTTATTGATCATTTATTGAATTCGTCAAGGTGGCTGGTATTACGTGAACAATATTTGTCATTTTCACAAATGTCATCAGAATTGATATGTCAAATTGAAGTTTGCTAATAAAGAGTTAAGAGTTTGTGTTTTTTGAATAGAAAAATGCCTTTCACCCATTCAGAAAAGTGTGATATGTTAGAATGTTACATCGTTTGTCAAAAAAACAGTTATCGAGCGCGTGAGCGTTACAGTGATTTGTTTCCTACGCGTCATTTGCCGGATAGAAGATACTTTTTGGTTTTGTATCGTAAATTTAGATCTAATTCGAGCGTGTTTAAGAAATCCAGATCTAATAAACAATGTATAATTAGTGAAGAAACTGAAATTAATGTGTTGGCTTATTTTGAAGCACATCCCAACAACTCAATTAATGATTTAGTGCAAGGAAATGGACTATGTTTGGGTTCCATCCACAATATTCTAAAAAAGTATAAGTTTGTGCCGTATAAGTTCCGACCTACACAGACACTAGTACCAGGAGATCGAGAAAGACGCGTTCAGTTTTGTCACTGGTTTATTAATCAAATGAGAGCCAATAATGATTTTTGGAGCTCAATTCTATGGAGTGACGAATCAACTTTTTCTAATAGGGGCACGTTCAACAGGAAAACAGCCATTTTTGGAGTCGAGAAAATCCAATGCTCTACCGATCTTGTAACCCGCAGAGACGCTTCAGTGTTAATGTTTGGTGCGGTTTAATTGGCTCGATAATTGTTGGTCCAGTATTTTATCAGGGTGCGTTAACTGGTGAGCGGTACGCCGAAATGTTGACTGCCACACTCCAAGACTTCTTGGATGATGTAAATTTAATGGATAGGCAGAACATTTATTTCCAACAAGACGGAGCTCCTCCCCATAACGTTCGTCAGATAGATACAATATTAAACAATTTTTTTGATGACAGATATTTATCAACTAATGGGCCTATCCGTATGCCTCCTCGATCACCTGACATTACTCCAATGGATTTTTTCTCTTGGGGATATGTGAAGAGTGTGGTGTACAACAGGCGATATGATAACCTTGAGGATCTCCAGCAAGGCATGGTTCACGCCATCAATAATATTGATGGTAGATCCATTGCTAAGGCTACTAAAAGTGTCTACAAGCGGGCCCAGAAACGCTTGGAGCAAGAGGGTGATGTTTTCAAACATCTAATTTGAGTTTTGTTTTGTTTTGTTGTTCCTTATTATTATTATCCCTTAGAATAAAGAATCCTGTTTTAATTGTCTGATATTCTTTTCATTTTCTGCTCTATGGTAATACAGAAAAATAGTTGACACAGCCACCTTGATGAATTTGGTAAATGATCAATAACTTTGTCATTTTTGACATTAGGGTGAAATGTTATAAGAACTTATTCGTTCAGAATTTAATTTTCTATCGATTAGGGATATTGCATATTGAGTGTGCCATTAAAAAAAATGGAAATTTTTGACGTAACTCGCGAACACGATGTTCAATTTTCATTTTGATTTCACTATCGTAACGAGCGGAAAAAATGCTACTTCTTTGCCCATTTAACCGACTTCGTAGCACCAATAATAACGAATATAGGAATAGTGCCGACTTAACTTTGAAAACCCTATATATATATATATATATATATATATATATATATATATATATATATATATATATTAAAATGCGTTTTAAACTAGACCAAGTTGACGGCCTGTTTTATTTTTATACGGATACCTATAATAAATAAACTATTAATAAATACAATAGACAACACATAAACAAACTATCTTAATATTCAAATACTCTCACTCTTTGTTTATTGTGGTAAAGCATACACACCGTTCCTGTTGTTTTCAAATTTAACTTTCGGTAAGGGTTCAGTTAGAATATCTGATAATTGAGTAGTTAACTACATGAGCAACCTCTAATGAAGAATTTTCAATGGATTGTCGTATAAAATGGTATTTCACGTCAATGTGCGTATAATTGTATAGGCTAATGTGTAGTAACGCCCAATTTTACTAAGAAACGTCTCAACCAAATCACTTCTCGTGATGCTTCTGAAGCTGAAAAGTATTCAGCTTCCATTGTAGACTGTGAAATGAGATTATCAAGCGCCTTTTGTCAACGTTATCCGCAAAATCTGCATCTGAATATGCAGAAATCGTAAAAATCCTTTTAACTGCGATCCAATGACTTCTATTTGGGTGAAATATAGGTAACGACTAACTTAGCTTACAGCAAATACAAAGTCTGGACGTGTTACAATAAACAACCAACTGCTCCCCTAAAAGGAGTTGCATTCATTGTTTCATTGTTAGCTGCAGAACCAGTGTTTGACTGTAAAATCACATCAGGGTCTGCAGGCACTGACGAATGATTGCAATCATACATTGCAAACTTTTTCAAAATCTTTGTAATGTATACTGTCTGAGTTAAAAACATGCTATTATTAACACAATCCCACTTTATTTCAATTCCAACATAAACTCTTAACGTCAAACTGACAGATATTCAACATTTTGTCAGGTGCTATTGACAACAGCAACCCTACACTATCATACCTGACCACTGGTGAGTAGGTTTTAGTTTTTTTTTTTTTTTGTATTTGAAGGTAAAGTTTCTAATACTTTCACGTTTAAGTTTTCTTGAGCGTATTCATTTCATCGACCATCGCATATACCCATTCTTCTTTATTCTCACCTGTAATTGCTTTCGTATAAGTTTGGGGTTCATTTAAATAGCAGTACAGGGTAGTTCGATATCATCATAACCATAACGAACTAGACATTTCAAGGTATTGTGATTTCTAAGTTAACGACTAGATCCTTCTTCGTCATTTATTTCTGAACCTTTGCAACGTGTCTAACCAACCACGTCACACAAAAAAGGGAGAGAAAATGGTTAGCTCGACTAGCAAATCAGCCCAACGGTCCTGAGACAGCAGAGCTCTCGGATAGCGTGGGTGTTTTGAAGTGTGGATAAAAATAAAGAAGATGGTTAGGATAGTTAGAAGATAAGAACAAGACAAGCGTAAATTTATTTCTCAATTCCCAACAAAGACTGCTATATGCAGAATTTTATTAAAGGTATATATATATATATATATATATATATATATATATATATATATATATATTGTAATGTCTTAATATGAATGAGATTATAAATGGCGGCTTATACTTTTGTGAGGGATAAAATAATTAGTATATTATATTTAGTTTGGGATTTAATTTAATATTTAAATTTAAAATGGTTGAAATATGATTGAAGTAATTATTTTATCTTTTATGTTTTATGTTATGCACCGGACTAGCTCAGATCTCATATGGGGATAGAGTTCAGGGAATTTAGTTTGAAGTTAAAACTTTGAATCTGAAATGTGTATATGAAATACCCTTTATATAATTATATTGAAAGTATAAAAATTGTTCTGAATGTAATTTGCTATCAAACGCATGCGTTGTAATGAACTTAAGTGAAATTAAAAACTGTCAAAGATGTCAAATGAATAATTTAGAAAATTAATGTTTAGATCCAAAATAAAATTTAGAAAAAGAAAATAAATTAATATCTTTACAGGTGTTTACACAAGTAAATATTTAAAATTCTTAACCAAAAACATATATGTAACAAATATAAATTGCAAGAAATTTTATCAATGAATGTTCACCATAAGTAGGGTTATTAACATTTGAGACTCACATATACTGTCCTCCCGGTAGATTGATGTCTTCGGATAACTCCAACTGGATGTAGGCAATGTCCACTCGATTACAGTTGTCACCATCACCCATATACTGCGAACTTGATTCTTGGTTGTCGAAGACACCAACTTCCAAACTTAAAGTTGTTTTCTCCAAAATCGGCAAACTCCAACCACTTATTTTATTTCGGTAACTTTTTATTTAAATAATTTTAAAGCTTAATGAGCGATATCGTTTTAAAATTATGTTTAAATAACCAAAATTTTTTTGTTGATAACGCTTTTATTTTTAGCTACCGATTCAATTTTTGTTTAAAAGAAATTGTCCGAGGAAATAAAACAACTTTGACCAAATAAAAATGGGTTTCAATTTGGTACAAACGGAATTAATTTAAGTTGGATAACACAAAAGCAAATCTTTACAAAATCGTGACACAAATTAACACGAACAAAAATATTTTTCAAAAACGACAGGTATCGGAGACCGAATTATTTATTTCAAACCGTCGATATAAAAACAAGTGCTCTCGAACGTATTCTTCGTAACGTAAAACTTCTTGACGAATTTAAATTCGGTTATGAACTTACTCTTTAACACAAATTTCACAACACTGTTTTAACCTTTTACACTTTTGAACAAATTCTAGAGAGAGATTGATTTCCTGAGCGCTTGCTTTTATATGTTTCTGGTTGTTACCAAAAATTCATTTTTTTACAGCCATATTGCAAAAGTAACTAGGGCTATGATTGGTGGATCTATATTACAAATTGGACTCAAATGGAAATTTGGCCGTAACTTTCTTATACATGATCGGAATTAAAAATTAAAAACGGAAATGAAAACTACGTAAAATTTTGAACAAAAAGACACCTAACAAGCTATAATTCCTAACATTAATATACGAAGTAACCTAATCTAACTTAAATAAGCTTATAACTATTTACACTTACAAGCTATACTAAAACTGATTGCAAAAATGGAATTCTGAGAACATTTTACACAAGAATACATATCTTTTGTGTTGGAAATATTTAATTTTTAAAGAAATTTTTAGCTTTTGTAATTTTATCTAAAATTCACCTCAGAATTAACATAATTTTGCGGAGAAAAGCGCTGTATCCTTATAAAAACTGTGTCATATTAAGAAAGAACATCTATTATTTGCTTTAAGAGCAAAATCTAAGTCTAATAATGTGGAAAAAGTATAAAATTATGTAAAAAACCTAAAAATTACAACCTAACCAAACTTAAATCTAAATTTGAAAATAATTCGTATATAAAAATGTTTTTAACACTTGAAATGTTATGTTTAAGGTTTGTACTTCTTGTCTTTATTATTCTCACTAACTATTTGCAATGCATAATGTTATATAGTGTTGCATTGAAAAAGTCTCATCGTCTAACACTCCTTTTGAAATATTTCACTATAAAATGTACGGCACTATAAATGTCTGTATGCCATAATGTTCTAAATGTTGTTCTTATTGTGAATCTTGTATCACAATTTTTGTCACTAATTCGCTTCCAAAAATATGTGCGAAAAATGTCTAAACTGTCCATATTATAACCCTTTTATTAAATTTTTGTATTTCCTGCATTCAAAAACTAAACATACACTATCCCTAACATAATCCTAACTATATAGTTCATGTTTAAACACCTGTAAAGTGTTCACTTGCCAAATTACCCTTGAAAAATTGACTTTTATTGCAATAATTGCAATACTAAAATGACTTTACGAAAATGGTTATATTTAACATTCTTGACAATTTTGTTAGCAGCAAATTGCTTTTTATGATAAAACCAAACTAAGTAAATGACATTCAGACTAATTTATACCAAATAAATTTATTTTAATCACATCGTGAACCAGATTTATATAAAATAGTGTCTTGCACAAGTATCGAGCTAGAAATCACCCCTTTTTATGACCCAAATGTCATGTAAGCTGTCCGATACTTCTATTACCTCTTTCTGAACATCTCAATATATATATATATATATATATATATATATATATATACATATAAAATAATAAATAATACAATGTACGTTTTCTTATAGTGCATGCGTATCCAAACATGCAATTTTCGCCATAACACTACTAAATATAAATTTATGCTAATATCACAATAAGAATACCGAAAAATCGTGAAACTGCGTAATTGAGCGCAGGCATGAATATTGACACTGACGAAGGCAAGTCGCGAGATTTACTTGTGATAAATTTGTAATGATCCTGCCAGCATCCTTACAAATTTTCCATTCTTACAAATAATTCCTATCAAACCTTATTTCCTAGTTACTTCCACAACTGCTCTATTACATTATTTAAAATGTTATCAGTTGTTATCCTGTTTCCCACTCTCCAGTTTCTCCTATATATACCAGATCCCCAGCCAAAAATTTAATATTATTTTACTTACTTTGAACTATTCTGACTTATTTTGCACTTATTTACCTTTACTTATTTGTACAATTCTTACCTAACCAGACGTTTACACCTTATTTCTATTCATTATAAATATTTACTCCACACGGTACATCCATCTGACCAGCCACCAACATTCACATTAACATTTATTCGTTCCACACTCACCACCAAATCCACCACCTTTACTACCACAAAACCACCCACCAACATTCACCAGACATCCATAAATCTGCTCCCCTACTTCTAACTTCCCTATCGCAAGCTCATTTATATCAAACAGGCTTGGCTGTTTATAGCATCGAGCTCGGGGTATAAATTTGTCAAAGGCACGTTGCACGTGATTTGCCGGATGTACCACCCCGTATTCTCACGTAGGATCTTTCCTATAATTATACTACTTCTCCACAAAGGAGAAAACGAAAGGTTGTAATTTAAACCATTACTATTAGTTCCTTTGCAACGATTTGGGGTTTTAAATTGCAAACAAAGACGTCACTATTTCAACGGAGGTTGCGGTCCCGAACAAATAGCCACCTCTTTGGGAAATAATCAACCCCAAATCATCTCGATATTCCTATAGAAGGTGAAGAGAGGTTTTGCCCAGAACACCCATTCTAGTACTTAAATGCTATTAGATTAATTCCCTATCTCTACCATAAACACAGCTGACATCACTAATTACCTACTCTGCGTATACAACACCAATTTTATACATTTTGTGTCTAACTAAAATTATGCAAAGTTATACTCACCTGATTTCCACACATAATTAATCCTGCTGCCCATAACCCCGAAACACAATACACAGAGCTAATAACTACCGAAATAATTAGCATTTCTGATATCAATTATATTTAAAACCACCTGTTGCAATTAATCCGTATAATTTCAGCTATAAACGTTATCAAACGGAGTCTAAAACTGGACAGTACCGTCCCTATCCGGAAGGTTGCCAGAATTATATTTTATTTTATTTTTGTTATTTACCGGGAGTCTTTTTTTTTAGTTTATTTGTTATTAATATTTAGCAGTCTTTTTGTTTTATATCATTATTTTAAATAAAGCCTGTTTAATTGGAATGTGTCCTAACAATCAATTATCCACAAAACAGTGAAGCAATTTGAACCACGATCCTGGAGGTCTCAACGCTCAAAAGGGCTACCAGAAATTTGTTTTGTAGACGAACGTCACAAATTCACCTTTAAATTAACTAAAATTATTAATAACACGTAATGCCCTGAAAAGGAAGATTGATATTCATAAACAACCGTAATAGTTGACTTTACAAACGTCAACTTGACTTTCGTTTCACAATATATAAGCACAAATTACCCCTTTAACAATGAAATGACAAATTCAAGGAGATGTATAAATAATCGGAGAAGCTTATTCAGTTGATTCTATAAGTTTTAGCATGCATATACGAGTAACTCGTCAAGTAAGATTAGATACCAATGATCTGAACACTGTTTTCCTAGAGCAAGCAAATTTATACTTAAAAGCTAACAAACATAGTATAACTCACCCCCTCTATATATATATATATATATATATATATATATATATATATATATATATATATATATATATATATATATATATATATAGACACAATTTATGCTTTGAGTTATTGCTCCTGCGCACGATTGCGTAAACAGTAGCTCTTGAGATATTATCAAATATGGAAGCTAATGCTAACACATCACTGTGTGTTTTATTTAAAAGTTTGAGTAATTGCCTCAAACTTAGTTAAGTGTGTGCACAAATTATTTACTAATGGATTGATCCACTTATAATAATTCTACCTTAGCGAAGTTTTTTATAAAAGTGAAAGGTTTTCGGATAGTAATATGATCGTGAAATTGTAACACAGGTAAACAGTCCGGTAAAAATAATTTATAATATGGTTAATTTAAATGCACTTAATGTTCTATAAGAGCAATTAGGAAATAAACTTTCCAATGTAATATTTATTGATACAAGATATAAGGAAAGGCCTTACCTGAGTGTTGAACGAGTTGTACTTTATTTAGTACAGTTTAATTTCTATCCTCGTCATTGCAGGGATGCTACCAGTTGTCAGTTACGCTCATTCCCAGTTTCGAGCGCATCGTAGCAATATCAAAAGCGATACGAAAGGTACATAACGTATAACCTTAACAGCAACCAGTACACGAAGAAGGAAAAGGCAGAACGAAAACACCCAAACAGAAAAAAGCTCTATAGGTCGAAGATGAGCTATATTGTGATAATTTGCCACGAACTGGTTAAATATATTTCCTTCAATTCACATATAGTAGTTTAAGCCATGTAGGTGTAAGCAACATATTTTTTATATCCGCAATCAATAGCGATTCTATTACTTCATCAAATGATGAAATAATTTTTGATTGGTGATTTACACCGAGAAAGCGTAAATCAGAGAAATTTTCTAAAATATAATTTTACACCACACCAAAATGGCCGTGTTAAAAGTACCACGCCTTCGGAAAAAGATATTCAACAGAATTGTCCTTATCAAATTTTGTAAAAATGTTAAACAGATGTCTGTTTTCAAATAAAAGTTAGTAACATGCAATTATTGAATGGTATCACCAGAACCTACGTATAGATGGCACTAGCAGGTTTATTTTAAGAATTTTTGTTATGGAATACAAAGTTAAATACGAAAAGAAATAATTTCTTTATAACGTAGGAAAGTAAACGCAATAAAAGAAAATCATTTAACCCATTATAATAAATGGTAAAGGCAGTAAATACAGAAAAGTTTAATCATTAAGATAGAGACATAATTAACGAGTAAACTTAAATAAATAACAATCCTAACGATTCAGGTTACACACAAATTTTGTTTTTCCAAACAGTAATATTCATAGAAAATTTATAGAATCGATCAGACAGTATCCGATATCGATTTTTACACGTTACACCTTCCCCTTGATTCTGTTATTCTTTACTTGAACCACCCATTTCGTCTTGTGTGTGTTCGATTTCCAAGAACAAATCGGATTCCTCATTAACGTCTCGTATACTTACTAAACTGGTTGCTTCATTAAATATAATATTTCTTGCAACAATAACTTATTTAACATTCACTTTCAATATTTAAATACTTCTCTACGCTTTGCGCACTTTGGGTATCAGTTTACATGTACTAATGAGTGTGTACATATCGGTCTTATAGACCGAATGTTTCTTATTAGAAAACTCAAAGACATGTATGAACGGATGTTGCGTGTTGTATATTTTAAAAATAGTAGTATTGAATACATAACATTACAATGGTTCATATATCTGTTATAGAATACATAATTATGGATAAACCGTCGACGAATGCTGATTCTACAGGAGGTAGTCGTAAAACAAGAGTAAGATATGGTTATACAGACTTTTCGAATGAACTCAAGAAATGGTTTCACGAGAGCAACAATGAACTCGCTGATGATAATTCCGACAGAGATCCGGAGTCCATTTTCTCAGACGAGGAATTGGAGAATAATAAAACAATGATATAAAATGGTGAAAATTTTGAAAATGAAAACGTTGTGTTGGAAATTGAACAAAATTTATCTGATGTTCCTCGTGATGAAAGATTTTATGTTGTAAAAAAGTAAAAGGAGTATAAGTGGCAACGTTAATACGGAAAACTCCAAGTCATAATATAATTCGTGAACTGTCTGATCTAAGAAGAACAGTTGTTAACTTGGGGAATCCCGGTATGAAGGAAATATTGCAGTGTTTGTTTAATCAGCAAATCATCAGCACCATTGTTCTTTATTAGTTTAATCTGACCAGCATTGCGTTTTACTCAATTATTGTGTGCTTTGCTTGTTTATTGTGTTCTCTTACAGTTTAACTTTCCCATTTAGTCTTGTAATACGTGGTGCCTTGGGTATCTCTATACTATACGATCACGTCACCCATGCAATCAGTGCACTGCCGCCTTAGTGATTCTTAAATATCAGCTGAGCTAGATCATATTTTTTAATTATATCTCTAGCGCATATCGAGCTACATTCAAATATCATCTTGAACACGCTACAACATAATCCCTTAAATGTTCCCAAGAAACAGCTATTAGTAGAGTACCTAAAGCTAAACCAATCGTGGAGGCGCAGTCCTTCGCGCTAATTTTTATATTTTTATATTTTTTTGCAATAGCTCTATTACATAGATATTTATCTATTTCTGGCCTGATGTATTCAGTTCAGTCTATATTTGGTTCTCTCGTCCTCTATACGTTGTCCTTGTATCTCTCACTATGATCTGCTTACGCGTACTTCTCGTCAAGGTACCGTTTCTTACCTTTGTCATATTTTTTGTATTTTGCTCGGTATTTTGTGTCGGACTGTTATTCATATCAATTGCCTTTTCATAGAATATTACGTTTTTGCTAGTTTATCCATATTCTGTTTGATTTCAGTTAGAAGCAACCCTGTCGGTTTGTTTCCGGGTTGTGTTGGGGTGGGGAGTGAGGGACAACTTGTTAAATTTCTCGTCAAAAAGGGGCGTGGTCTTCACCTTGATACATTCTCTCTCATGCTTATGGTAATTTCTATCTATCTTTCTCTTACATATGTTAATCTCTATGTCAGTCAGAATCGACCTAACTATACTACTAATACCAACGCCTGTGAATCATATTATGGCACAGGGAATACACATTGAACATTTTAACTTTCAAACATTATTCTTTTTTAATGAAACAGTTTACCGCAAACTGTCCTGCCTATTAGAATCCTTTTATTCGCCTCCGTCGTTTAGTTGTTTTTGTCTAGATGGACTTCTTTGTGCATCCTTATTCCAGATTTTCCACTACCTTTTCTGCGTTTTCTACGTTTGTAAATATTTTGGTTTGGTCCAGATGTATCTTTAGACCTACGCTACATAAACTGCCCATTTAAGAAATACGAAAATGAAAACCTTCATAGTTAAAAAACTTATGTGTATTGGGTAGAAGTCGTGTTTTTAAAAGCAAATTTTAATTTTAAATGTTTTAGTGGCAATTGCAGCTATCCTTGTCAGTAAATATAGAATGTACAAAACATCAATTTTTTACGAAATCTTGATCCATATATATTTTTCTATACTTTAAAATTATGAAACCACTCGAAATAAATTATAATTTATCATTAAGGCACCAAATCTTAATGATCAGTTAAAAGGTGTAAAGATACAGAACATAATTGGCACAAGGAAAATTTATGTTCCTTGCTGCAAATATTGTAGGTGACGAAGGTGAATAGAAGCGCTAAAATCGAGTTTCTACTTTACTGAATAGTTTCCTTGATATTTATTTAGAAAACAGGCTTTGTATCTGCGGTTTACTGTTATTATAAGTGGAAGTGTTTGCTTAGAAATTTGATTCCATTAAGTGCTTCGTGTTGAAGAGAGTTGGAAAACAACCTTTCTGATACAATAGGGATTTTAGGAATCTCTGCTTTGGTAGCAGGTAATAACCGCAGGAAAGAATTTGAAACAGTGGAATCTAGCAATTTTACTGTCTTTCTATTTTCTTTGCATTTCAAAAAAAATAATCATACTAGATTTTATTTGCATACTTACTACGTGTCTGCTGCAATTAATTAATCAACCCACCAGAAGTAAAGCTATTTAATGGACTTATGTTAACACAGGCAGTTTTGCTATATCTTCATTAGCAGCATTAATGATTGCCCCACGTTGTATTTTATTCATGAAGTCTATTTCGATTCTCAAACAATTGACGACTATCTTCGTACACTACCCTTCTTGTACTTAATTGCCCTTACAACTGAAAATAATTTTTTTACTTGTAGAACAGAATATTGTTTTAAACTCCTTTATAAACCACTTTGTACGTGTGTGTGTGTGTGCGTGCGTGTGTGTGAGTGTGTGTGTGCGTGCGTGTGTGTGCGTGTATGTGTGTGTGCGTATGTGTGTGTGTGTGTGTGTGTGTGTGTGTGTGTGTGTGTGTGTGCGTGTTTGTGTGTGTGTTTATGTGCGTGTGCGTTTGTTTGTGTGTGTGTGTGTGTGCGTGTGTGCGTGTGTGCGTCTGTGTGTGTGTGTGTGTTATGTGTATGTGTGTGTGTGTGTGTGAGTGTGCAGGTATGGTATGTTTATGTGGACATGTGTCTTAAACATACTGTACTCAGGAGGACATCAATAGTTAAGAGGACTTACACACGTCCTCGTAATTTTTTGCCACTTTATCTTACTCTATGTGGTCTTCCTACTCCAACAATATGAAAATCTTAAAATGTCCCCATAACCCCCGTATTGACACTGTGTCTCTGGCATATATTATAACAGACTTGTGTGGACATTATGACAAATGTATTATGCTGCCATCTAAGGTCCACATAAGTTTCAGTTTGTGTTAAAAGTGTGTAACATGTATTAAAGCTTTTATAATATACAACGTAGTATTTCTTATGAATTTATTTTATAAGATAGGCAAATTATAGGTTATATTTGTATTTATTCGCTCGCTTTTTTTGCTGATTTTGCTTTACGCTACACTCCCAAATATGCAATAGTTAATTTCAATATTTTTAAACAGTGAAAGTTTCCTGCTAGATTTCTCTATCATTTATAATTTCGAAAATATTTGTTATACATTTTTTTGAAAATTTATTCATAGTTTATATAGTACCTAGTGCATTTCCATTATCTTAGACCCCTAAAGAAATATCTAAATTATGATTGAAAAAGGAGGGTTTTTGGCTGTAAAAATTTACACAGGTAGGTGTATGAACGATTTTATAGTTATGTTATCTACATAATAAAATTTATAAATGTTCTCAATATAATTTGTTTCATTTGATAGTTCACACAGATGAATGGTACTTGTCAGGTGTCACTTGAGATTTAAAAGTGAGTTTTGTTTAATAAGGGTAAGGAAAGAATCATGTTTTCATTTCATCATGACAAATCATAATTATTGTCAACTGTTAATTATGACTACTAAAACTTTGTAATATGCCTTACATTTATTGTAGGAATTAAAAAACTATAGAAATTACATCAATAGTAGGTATAATTCCACTATTTTAATTTCACTGATTTAAATTACATTATTTCTTAACTAAAAAGTATTTGTTCCTCGGTTTAGTTTATCAAGTTTTATTCTGGAGCAAAATAATCTATATATATTTAACGTCACAGATCTAGCGTGAGAGATAATTGATATATTTAATAATCAACATAATGCTATTGCTATTCAGTATAATGTGCACCTAATTATAAAGGTAACGAAATCTCTTCCAGCAGTCACTATTGCTATCTAGATTTGAATAATCGTTCATATTGTTTTGTAGATGTTATGATGAAATGAAAACATTTACACCAACACCAAATTATGATTCTTTCCTTATGCTCATTAAACGAAACTCACCTGTAAATAATACTGTCAAGTAACACCTGACAAGTACCATTCATATGTGTGAACCATCAAATGAAACAGGTCAATTGAAATATCCTTTATAATCAACACATTTAGATAAACGTAATTGCCCATCATAACAAATACCTTAGCTAATTACAGTGATCCACTGTAGATGTATTTATAACTAAACAGCTTAAGAAACAAAACTAGCCGTTAGAACAATTTTTCATAAAACTTATGTTTTATTACCCTTTTTAGACAATAACTGATTGTTAACTAATCATCGCTTACGTAGTCCTGTTATTAAAATTGTGATACAAAAATTTCACTAAAGTACACAATTATTAATATTATTGTACAATTAAAGCATTGTCTGAAGAATTGATTAGTCTATTTTGAACATCTACAAAAGCTAAAATGAATCTCTCGTCCTTACTTAAACACACTATACATCAATTATTGCTGCCTTCTTACAATCCTATTCTCTTAATTCTGTCATAAATAAGGACCATAACATCATGCACGTTTGATTAAGTAATCAATAAACCCTCCCAAAATAAAATATTTATAATAATTTTTCTTTTACTGCTTATAGCATTGAATATATGTCGTAGGTGGTTTGTAAACTCAGTCTTATTATAAAAGGTCTAGTCGTTTTCCAAATGACTAGATAAATTGACTACAATTTGACTGAAACTTTTAATCATTTCATAAAACCCCTTTTAGCATTGGTTAAGGCTTGTTACCACTCAAGCTGCATTCTAGAGGTTGCTTTCAAAACTCTGTATTCAATATCTATTAATAAATAAACATCATCATTTGAAAAGCGAAATGGATAATGTCTAATTATTTGTTTATGCACCCAGTACCTATGTGTTAAAGGTATTTTACGATCCAGCAAATAATAACGACATTTTGAAAATGCCTAATAACTTTTAATCTTTTACAATGACTGAATATTACCAGTAATATTAATTAACTAATAAATTAAATCACTTTTCAAAATAAGCCGAAGACCTACCGATGTTTTAAAAAAAGTCTATGCTTTAGTTAAATTATAAAGTGTGTTTATATTAAGGATTTTTGAAGTCATCTCTCTGATATATACCTATCATATAACAAGTCTAATTATACTAATTTATGGTGTATTATAATAATTAGATAAGTAAAAAAATTATAGAACAAGTACACTGATTCCTTAAAAACCGCAATGTAGTGAAAACTGACCATTTAAGTACCTACCTTAGTTTTCGCTTTCCTTGTAATCATACCTCTTTCTGAAATTTTTTTTGTGTTTTCCTAGAGGAGGTTACATTAGTACAATGTATGGAATAAGTAAATATTGATGTTCCTGGAGTGATCAGCGTCAAACTGTTAGATAGAGTTAGGGTAGTGGAGAATGGAGTTTTATACAGCATTATCAATGAAGATAGCATACCTTCAGAGTTGATTATTACTAAAGTAGAAGTGAAACATAGAAGTAGATTTACTGTCGAATTAAGTTTCTTAGAAGAAAGAAAAATATTAATGCATATGAAAGACGGGTTGTGGCAAAAAGAAACCGAAAGTAATTAAACAGAAAAAGTTACTGTGTTATTTTCAAATGAAGTTGATATAAACACAACAAATGTTTCTAATAATTCGTCGTATTCCACAGAGTTATTTTTCGGCACATCAATTTTGGAAGAAACAGTTCAAGTTCCATTCACTTTACAAAACAATTCGCATTTTTTGAAAACAGATATTAATGATGAAACAACAAAACCAGAAAATTTGTTATTTGAAAATAAATTGTACACGGATTCATCTACTGGCCATAACAGGGAGGAAAACGAAAATGTGATTACACCTCAAGACTCTCAACTGCTTTTACGAGAGGTAGATAATAGCAGTAGTTCTGACAGCGAGCCTTATAAAGCCTCAGATTCAGAATACATTTTAACAACAGGTGACGAACATGATTCCGATGATGATAGTATACTAGGAGTTCCTTCTAAACTACTGCTTTTACGGAAAAAAAATCAATCATCATATAACTTTGTTTCAAAGGATAACATAAATATGAAAAACTCGATTCCTAATATAGAAAACCCTAGAACCGCTTGGAAGCGTAAAGATACCAAATCAGTTTCTTATAAAATCGTTATAAGTCACTCAGAGAAAACTGAATATGGTCGAATGATTTCTGACAGATTCCATGAATGTTATTTTTGCAACAAAATGATTTGTAAAATTACAAGGCACATGGAAACAATGCATAGCAATGAAACTGAAACAGCAAAACTACTTGCTTTAAATCCTAAATCTAAATACCGCATCGACGGATTTCTTTGTTTGCCTTGTACTGGGGACTTCTACCATAATTGTAATGTGCTAACAATAAAAGCGGGTGAATTAATTTTATGCCGGAGACCATCGCCAAAAGAACGTGCTAGTCTATCTATGAATAATTATGCACCATGTCCTAATTGTCTAGGGTTTTTTCTAACAAATAACTTGTGGAAGCATGTGAATTGTGAAATTCAATTGTCCTTTGCAACATAAAACGGATAGAGTAACTGAAGAAATGGACATTGACAAAAAGATCGTAACTAAGCGAGACATTAGGGGTGGAAGTAAGGCTCTTCTGGCTTCTTGGTCTGATGTAGATAGCTCTATTGAATTTCAGCAAAATATTATTACGAAATTCCAAAAAGATGAGATATCCGATTTCCTTAAACAGGACGATATAATTAAGAAATTTGGTTCTTTAATGTTTCAAAAGTTTACTTCGCATTAATATGAATATATTAGACAAACAATGAGGCAGTTAGGAAGGTTACTATTAGTAGTTAAGTCGCGTAATAATGCAATATCCACTATATTTGATGTTTTATTACCCCAAAATTACGACTTACTAATTACCTCTGTCCAAGAACTCTGTAGTGATGAGAACAGTCAAATGGACTCTAAAACTTATAAAGTACCATCACTGGCTCTGAAGCTGGGGCATAGTTTAAAAAAAATGCAGCCAGATAGCTAGAGGTATCGCACTACGAAGAGGAAATTTAGACATGGAACGAAAAATGGAAAGGTTTATAAAATTAATGGAACTTGAATGGGAGCATAGAATTTCTAGCTCAGCTTTGAGAACTTTGCGTAATAGAAAATTAAACACTAGTTTGCTGTTACCAATTACAGAGGATATTATAAAACTTAACAGTTATTTAGATGCCATAATGAATAAACTGATTGAGACTACGAATTCACTTTTTTCTGCAAAACACTTCTCCAACTTAGCTTCAGCAACATTGGCACGTATAATCCTCTTTAATAAACGAAGGTCTGGTGAAGTATCTAGATTAACCTTACAACAGCATACATGTAGACCAAGCTGGAAAGAGCAATCGACACAGGAATTGAAAAATTCCTTAACATCATTAGAATTATCGTTATTGGAAAGACTTACACTTGTAGAAGTTCCTGGAAAATCGAAAAAATTATTCAAAGTACCTATACTAGATATTAACGGCTAATATGAAGTCCGCAATTGACAAGCTAATTGAGGTTAGAAAAATATGTGGTATAAGTGTTAATAATGTTAATGTGTTTGCAACCGGTAATGACGAATGTTTAAAAAAATGACGCTGCGGGAGACAAGGAAATCAGTTGTGAAGAACCTTTAAACTCGATAAAGCCTAATACATTTGTATTCACAATAAAGGAGCAGAAAGGTTATTATTTTTTATTTTTAATAAATACAGTAGGTACGCAAGGGCAGTTTAACTTTTTTTTAATGGAAAGCACAAGCACACACTGAAAGCAATTACTAAAACTTGAGAATTGTATCTTTTTAATATGTTTTGAAATTGTGATTTTCAATTTTATACATTCAAATTGTCATCTTCCGTTTTATACATGCTTATGTACATAAAGATGGATAGTGACAAACGGTGTAGATTAGAAAAAATGTAATGGAAATAAATCCCTGTTACGTACTGAAATTAGACATACGAGTATACATACACGATACATTTTAGTAAACATACTCACACATTTTTTTCATTACTTTTAATGTTTAGTTCTTTTAGAGAAAGATACTAAAAAATTATTTAAAAGAATGGCATGGAACCATGATGAGAAATATGCAGTATTAACGTACTTTAAAAAAAATATTTCGAAAAAAATTGTTCCAGGTAAAATAGACTGCGAAAAATGTAAAGAGAATTATAAAAAAGAATTAAAAAATCGATCATGGATGGATGTGAAAAACTGTGTATACAATCATATTA
>JARFJB010002002.1:1360000-1437500 GCA_036346205.1 Vesta saturnalis | reverse complement strand
TAAAACTGAACTTTTTAAAAAAAGTTTCTTTTTTCGTAGTATTATTTTTATACCTATTAAAGGTTTTTTATGAAATTACATTCTCACTGATACAATAGTCAATAAATTTTACCATTTATTTAAGTATGGCAACTGATGTGATTTTTTCTGGTCAATCTACCTAATATTATACATGGTGCACATTGATTATACCACGAGGAATGAACCAGCAATAAACCATGGAACAGTTAAGTAATTAATCAACAAATTCTTGAGCACGTTCTATATGGCGTCAATTGAGTCTGATACATTACCCCGCATGACAAATCGAGGTTTGTTGTAGCTGCTATAAAATCCCAGCATTGTGTGTTATTTTATCGTACAATTCTCAATACCAGTTGGTCTCTGGTGGAACTAATCGTTTTTCAGGTGTCTTCAGTCATTCAGGCTTAAAGTCGTGAAAACGGGAAAGGGGGAGCAAGATATAGATCTTCCTCCACCGATCCAACGATTTTAATGAATATCCATCGTACACATATCACATATTTTCTCGCATCTCTAATGAAAGATCATTTAAAAAATCTTTCATATTGATTTGAAGAAATTACAAACAAAGTTGTCCATTTAACCATACTGGCAATACAAAGAGTCCTATAAAATAGTTCTCTAAGATCAATCATTGATTGAAACTGATGCTGATAAAGTTAAACAATTGTGCAATGAGCGTTTCCGCCTGCCCTTACGTGTAAGTTGTGTAGATTGATAATACCATTCTGGAAAACCTTGCTCCATCAGCGAAAAGAATTATGCTAAGAGTCCATTCCATAACCACTTTTCAGTCTCTATTCTACCCGAAAAATCAGGTAGAGTAAATTCTCGCATTTTTTGCAAATCATATGGACAAAGAGCTGCCCGTTGATTACATTAAATACGATTGTTTTTGATGTATCAATTTGCACAGCAGGTTTTCTAACACCTATTAAATGATTTTCTTCTGCAACATTTAAATAGTATTCTCTAATTGTGGATTTCTGGCCGTTCTTTGCAAACCTGCATCGCGTTTTCTACAATCCTTCCTGTAAGGTAATAAAAAGATACCTTTAATTATTATTTATCTAAATAATTTGTATTTTTCCAACCAGCCCCTCTTAAATGTTGGTCAACAGGCAAGACAGTATATTTATTTCATGTTCTGTATTTCCGTTGAGAAGGCCCATACGGAAAAAATCTGATGTCTGCAATACACGACCTCACAATACAATGTAATTGATAATTTAAACAAGCACAAGTAAAATTGAATGAATTTGATGTTTTATAACTAGTGCACTCTGTTTGTTTTTCCTACTAAAAATTTTGTAGTTTTTTCATATAATTAAATTGTTAAATTGTTTTATTTAAAAAATCGTAATACTTCGACAGAAACCAAGACACATTATCTTAAATTTAAGTTATTATTTAAATAATACCTATAAAGCTTGACGTACTAAACAAAAATGATCACGATCGAATAAGTTGATCAGAGAAAGTAAATAATCATAATCACCCAGTATGTATTTATTTAGTTCTTAAATTGAAAACGTGTAAATATGTGCATAAAAGTACAATTTTTATAAACATTTAAATCCACTTGTTACTCATATGATTCTATTGATCATTGATCATTTTTACATTTATTACATAGTTAACTTTCGTTGTTGCAAAAACAACAGTTGTTTATATAATTCCTAAATGCCATAAATTCTATTTAGTAATAAAAAAAAAGTAATTAGAATTCTGACATTTTAAAATTTATCATAACGTGTAAAAATACAAAAAAAAAATGCGAACATTTTTGACAAAAGGGCCAAAAATTTTTTTTCGCAAAAAATTATCTGAAATGGTCAGGAATGGCTCAAAACGATTAAAAATGTAAAAAAAATGTTCGAAAATTTTTGACCAAAGAGCCAAAATTTTTTTTTTCAAAAATCGTTTCAAATGGGCAGAAATGCCTTAACACTTCTAATAAGATAATATAAAAAAAACCTCGTACATTATGCGTCTTGAACCCTAGACGCCGGGACAACCAAACGCGCTGCCACTGCGCTACTGATAGATATTCAATACTAGGATGGTTCACTTAATTGCCTACGTAAAGACGTGCCAGTTTGCTACGAATTTATATTTATTTATACACTCTGTAATAGCCGAAATCTGGAATTCCATTTTGACTGGACAGATTTCGCTCAAAAGTTCATCATTCCGTCTACTCAGGGATCAGAATCTGGGTACCAAATTTCATGGCGATCGGATTATCTTTGTGGACGCTATAGCTATCGCGCTGGAATACATACAGACAGACAGACATTTTGAAACCTCCATGTTTGAACCTCTTTTTTTCAACTTACGGTAAATCAATTTTTAAGTATGGTAGCTCACTTTAAAGGAAATTTAATCCTCTTTAATAATGCGCTGCTATGTACTTTCTATCTATTTTCTATTTTGTGATAATTCACAAAAGTACTGCACTCGAAATTTCGCCGACCGATTACATACCTCCAAATACTTTCGTATTGTGAGGTAAAAATTATACGAACTAATCGTATTTTAATGTATTCAATACGAATCCTGGTGATTATCCAGATTTTTAACGACATCCTGTATATTTAGATTAAATAAAGATCAATATGTCCCGTTAAGTGTAGCAGAAAATGTGTGTACAGGCTGTCCCAAATTCGAGGGCAGGCATGGGGATTTCGCTTATTATAAGAGATAGGATATAGGTTTAAATTCGGCACTTTTGCTAAATTCTATGCCGAGTAATAATCTGAAAACAAATTTGAGCTAACTCGAATGGATTTGGATTTATGCTCAAAAAACTAAAAATTTCGAATTTTCGTTTTTCGCGTTTGGCCACCTCATTATTAGGAATTTTCAAAATTCGATTAAACATTATTAAGGCACCTTTTACGCACAATACTAATACGGTATTAAAATATTATGTGTTTCGTTTATTCTGAACCATCATCAGGTTTATTTTATATGGGGTTAAGATATATTTTATGTCGTTGGATGGAGAATGTTATGCTGATTTTAGCATATATAACACTTTATGGTTTGATCGACTGCGAACTAAAATAATGAGAAAAATACGAAGAACAAGATTCCGCCTTCTTGGATCCAGCAAGGAATAATTACAGTAGTTCCACTTATTTAATTTGTTAAACTCGTTAGAACATCCAAAAAAATATAAAAACAGTTAAACAATTTAAATAAAAACATTAACAAACAACTCAAACAAGTAGGTCTATGTAACACGGTCATAATAGCGATAACGCAAATTTATCGATAGGTAACAACAAAATAATTACACAGACAAACAAACAAAAATTATTATAATAAATGTTCGAACAAGTTTCCTCCTTCTTGAATACAGTAACTAATTCTTCTTCAACAATTGTTTACGCTTCTTTGAATGGTTCGCCTGGGAATTTGACGAAGTTCATTAACAACCCTATTCTGGAGTTCTATATTTTGCGGTGGCGTCTTATAAAACATATTTTTTAAATAGCCCCAGAGGAAGTAATCTAAAGGGGTTAAATCTGGACTTCTTGCTGGCCACCTAAGTGGTCCCTATTTCCCATCCATTTATCAGGAAGTTCGCCGTTAAGATATTCACTTATTATCGCAGCATTATGAGGAGGAGCTCCGTCCATTTGCCACCAGAGAGTCCATCTTTCGTTTAGCGGAACATCATCCAAAAGGTCTGATATTTCGTGTGTTAGAAATGCGAGGTAGCGTTGAGACGTTAGGATACCTTCGTAAATAATTGGCACCTATCCTTCCAGATTCCAACCACACATTAAAGACCGGTGGCCTTGTCCTCGCATTTGCCTGTTAATTCGTGGATTTTCAACGGACCAGTAGTGCTCGTTATTACGATTAAACATTCCATTAGTGGAAAAATTGCATTCATCCGCCCAAATTATTTGATTGAGAAAGTTGCGATTTTCCAGCATTTTGGTATTGTGGTTACAAAATCCAACGTCTCATATCGTCCCCAGGCCGAAGAGTTTGGCTAACGTGTAACTTAAATGGTTTACAACGGTGTTGCTTTAACACTCGTCAAACTGTCGTTTTTGGCACTTCAATAGTTTGCTCTATTTCTCTGGTAGATGTTGAAGGATTTTCTTGAATCTAAGATTGATAACATAAAGTCATAACTCT
Source organism: Vesta saturnalis (assembly GCA_036346205.1). Taxonomy (NCBI): domain Eukaryota; kingdom Metazoa; phylum Arthropoda; class Insecta; order Coleoptera; family Lampyridae; genus Vesta; species Vesta saturnalis. The sequence continues at coordinate 1,433,318 of JARFJB010002002.1, read as the reverse complement.
CAAAAAAAAATGTCTGCTGAAATTAGCAGTGAAGTGAGTGGAAATTTATAATTAGTATAATACTAACAAATAGTACCTGATGTAATATTTCTTCTTGGCATCTCTGTCTAGTCTGCTACCATATGCATTTCAGGTTTCTGAAAACATCCAAATTCTCGCAAATTTTGGTCTAATTTTAAAAATATCTCTGGTTTGGTTGCCTCCGGATATTCCTCTAAATACTTTGTTCTGCTCTGACACTATTTCTATTGCAGCTATAAAATATCCTTATCATGTCTCGTTTTTCTGAATTTGAAAACATTTTAAAGAAACTTGCAAATTTTAAAGCACTAACACGAAGGATCTTGCAGTTATTACCCTTTTACAATTGAAAATGACATGACAAAAAACTCCTGAGTTTTGTTTGATTCATGGGTATCGTGATAATTTAATATTTAGTTTTAATTTAACGTATTTTAGTTCGCAGTCGATCAAACCATGAAGTGTTATATATTGCAAAATCAGCATAACATTCTCCATCCAACGCCATAAAAATATGTTTAACCCCGATAAGAAAAAATAAACCTGATGATGGTTCAGAATAAACGAAACGTCACATAATATTTTTAATACCGTATTAGTATTGTGCGTAAAAAGTGCCTCAATAATGTTTAATCGAATTTTGAAAATTCCTATAATAAAGTGCAAACGGAAAACGAAAATCGAAATTTTTGTTTTTGAGCATAAAACCAAATCCATTCGAGTTAGCTCAAATTTCTTTTCAGATTACTCGGCATCGAATATAGCAAAAGTGCCGAATTTAAACCTATATCCTATCTCTTATAATAAGCGAGATCCCCATGCTTGCCCTCGAATTTGGGACAGCCTGTACAGATATCACGTTTTCGAGAAACGTCAGAGTTTCAATTTGAAAAGTTCTAATTGAAAACTCATCTAAATGAAACAATATTATGCAATCTAAATTTCAAATATCTCGAGCCATATATTGCTAGAGATTTTCAAAACAGCCAGCTCTACGATAATAACTGTGAGTGTTTCTATATTTTCCATAAGGAATAATAATTATTCTTAAATGGTAAATATAAAAAATAATAACGGAGTGTAATACCCGTAAAAATATTAAAATATTGTGTTAAACGATATGTTGCTTATCTTTTCTTTATAATTATCAGGCTATTTTTTTAGATGTGCGCGTTGGACACCCAATGTTCTTTATGAAATAAAAGCGAGCGAAAAAAAAAACAATCAAAAAACTTGTAAGTATAATCGAAAACGCTTACTTTGAACTGAAGAGGATGCAAAGGTACAATGTGTATATAAGGTGGCAAAGTAAATGCAGGGAAGTAAAAGCTAAAATCGATATTCGCTGTTCTTGGGCTTAAGGGTTAGGACAATGGAATGTAGAACGTAAAAGGCTCAGATACAAAAAGGCTATATAAAATTTTGATCGATACTTTTAATCTACTGAACTTTTCCTTGCTATATAAAATTTAGCTGAAAATTCAATCTTAAACGACATAATTTTCTTTCTATATATAACAAAAGGTAATTTTCCAATGAATTATTACAAGATTCGTTTTGTTTATCTTTTAGTTATTATCAGCATGTTCGGTATATGTTTAGAAATAAATTAAGAATTCACGTCTAGTAGTGAAACTGTCTCGTGACGTCACGGCGCCGGGTAAGTTAAGGGTTGTGTCGTGCAAGGGTAGAGAGTGAGTCAAGGTTACAGGTTGACCTGACCTCGACCGAAACAACGCTGATGCATACATTCACGCAAACCTAGACTTGTCATTACGCCTAGTCAACAAAGTTTATAAAAAGTTTTGTTACTAGTCCCATTATTACGATTAATAGTAAAGTTGTAATCCACCTATTGATTCTATTCTTTACATTACTTGACCTTCCATAATTGCGTGTGTCGCGTAATCAGCTTGTTCAAAATAAATAAATAATTATACTTTGATATTTTTTTTATTCTGAGAGCATCTAAAATTGGACATCATTATAGTTATTTGACGTTCATTTATTCAAACCATGATACTTATCTTATTCTGTTTGTATAAGAAATAATGGTACATATCCAACACGTAAATGAAGGAAAACATCATCTTAATTTAGAAAATGTAGGTAAGCATGAAAGTCATAAATTTTCCTGATGTTTTCCATTTGACGTTCATTTGTTTGTAAATGTATATCGTTCCGATTACAGCAACTAATGGAGGGTTTACCCTCAAATTAAGATACTAATTTTAGTACCAAAAATAATAAATCTTTTCCGTTAACATTTGATTGTTGGTTTGGAATTAACTTTATGGTTTTACAAAATTTTAAAATTATTGCATTTGATATAAAATTTATAACTTCCATTCTACAAATTTTGAGTAGTTTCAGAAATAAGCAATAGTTTTTCGTTGGCTTGCGTTTTTAACTGGAAGTTACGTTGTTGTCTAATTAGACAATCTTTATCGCAATTCTACTGGGTGCGGCGATGACAGGTGTTCTATTAGTATGTCCACGTGCTATAGCACTAATAGGTAGAAAATATTTTTGTAATAGCAAAGTTTAACAAATGCTATTCTTAAATAGTTCATACCAGAGCAATGTTTCGAGCACGCGACTCAATTAGTCACACATATGAAAACGTATTGTAGCACTGTTCTAATTCTCATTTATAACGTTTCTACGATTTTGATTAACAGCGATGTCAGCGCTACGTATTCCATTGAAGGAGAAAAGGTAAAGTACAACGTTACAATCAGATAGACAGTTATGTTTTGCTCGTCCACTAAATAATAATATTATTTTAACGTCTTGGGAATGATGTTTTCTTTTAGTGTTCTGTGGTTGGGAACATAATGTATAACTTCTTGTATTTACAATAAAAGAACCATTATCATTTCATATTTCACTTGGTATCTTGAGTGTATGTAAATTTTATAGGATGTTTACGTTTATGAAACTATTAAGAACGCCTCTCAGGAGGATGGATTGTCTATTCGAAATCGGCATGTCGTTTGCTGGATGTTAAGCCTTTACGTATACAGTGTGTATCAGCTTAAGGGAATAAATTCGGTAATAAATAAATGGGGGCGTATTCGATTGATATTTTTAGTTGCGCATTCTTTTCAACAAAAACTTGTTATACAGGGTGTATCATGTAACAGTGGCAATGCAAGTTTCTTTTTTTAAATGCCCTGTATATTATTCAATTTTTGTATTCTTTAGGAAAATCTAGACATATTCCATGTACAAGCTCCTATACTTATCTTGATCTGTTTTGGAAACATTAAGTGTTTTCAGATTTATTAACATTAAGAAAAGAAAATTATTTGATTACAGAAATTCGCTACAGCACATTAAAAAAGTAATAAGTAATGATAATGTAAAAAACAAAAAAAAAACATTAATGTCAATTTAGATGTTCCAATTGCTCTCCGCGAACGTCGTGGCAACATCATAATCTTAAATAGAAATTTCTTCTAACGTTACTCAACATCTCAGGCGTGACGGATCTAGCGTTACTCGTCTTCTTAAGTCAGCTAAGTCTAGAGGCTTAGTTTTGTATAAAATACCTTTACATATCCCCATAAGCAAAAGTCTAACGACGTCAGGTCAGGGGATCGTGTTGGCCATTCCATCGATCCCCGCCTGCTTATCCACCGATATGGAAATATTCGGTTGAGGTACTGCCGGACATTAATTTGGTAATGGGGTGGTGCTCCATCTTGTTGAAACCATATCATATTCGCTGGGTTTGATGGATCAGAATATAAGTTTGTTAAAGTTATCACGATATTATTTTGAAGGAGTACTAAATAATTATCGCCATCATAATTGCCATCAATGAAAAAGTGACCTATGATATGGTCTCCAATAATTCCTACCCAAATATTAACCCTTTTAGGGTATTGCGTATGTTCTTCTCACCCAGTGAGGATTTTCCGTAGACCAATAGCGGCAATTTTGACGATTAGCATGACCGTGAAGTGTAAAGGTCCACTCATCAGAAAACAAAACATGTTCTCATTGGATCAGTTTTTTATCTAACGTTGCCATCATTTGTACACAAAAATACGATCTCTTATCAAAATCGTATTATGAGCTCCTGAGTTGATATCTTGTTATAGAATGCGTTTTATTTTCTTTTAATGTTCGAATAATCGATAAATGGCTAACATCGAACTTTAGGGCTGCTTTTCGGCTAGAAGTATGTGAGTTTTCCTCAAACTCAACTATAATATCCAATTTGGTACCATCACGTACTGAGCTGCTGCTTTTTCTATATTCCTTACATGTCCAAGCTCGCGAAATTGCTTTTCTATTTAAGTAATTCTCCCTTGGGATATAGGCGGCAAATTCGGAATTTGTTCATGAAATAACAAAACTTCCATTTGTGTATGTGTATACATAAACAATCATGTTTTGTTATTTTCTGCATTTCTGTTAAATGAACCGTTGCAGTTAACGAAATTCCAACGACTATAACACTACTGTCATGTTACACAGGCCAGACGCTTTAAACGAAAGTAAATAAAACGATTTATAGCCTTTTTTTATTTCGTATCGGTAAAAAGGAACGCTGAAATGGTTTTTGCTTACTTTCTCATTGTCTATACCTTGAGTGTGTTGTAGCAAATTTCTGTAATCAAGTAATTTTCTTTTGTTAATGTTAATTTTTGCAATAAATCCCAAAACACTTAATATTTCTGAAACAGTTGAAGGTAGTTATAAGACATTGTACATGTCTAGAATTTTCTGAAGAATACAAAAATAGAATAATATACAGTGTGTTACGTTTAAAATAAAAAAGTTGGTATTTGCCACTGTTACATGACACACCCTGTATAAAAAATTTTATTGAAAAAAAATTCGCAAATAAAAATACCAATCGACGTGTCCGAGCGTTTTTTCGAACCCGCCCCCATTTATTTATTATCGAATTTATTTCATTTGGCTGATACACACTGTATAAGTTTGGCCTTATGAATAAAGGCCAATGAAGTACGTAACGCTATATTGCTATATTGCAATTTATCTTATAATCACGTAAGCGGACGTTGACCTTTGATCTCGATTTGTGAGGAAGATCATGTGTTAAATTCAATGAAATACATATTTGAAATTTACAAAATATGACTTAAAATGACACCCGCAGGGTTATAAAAGTGAACTTCGCCTTGGACACAATAGGAGGTCAACCAATGAAGATAAAAATAAGAGGAGTACAGATTTGGTTAGTACGCAACCATTTAGCAATAACAGTTTGAAAAAAAATGGCATTTCGGTAAGTACGGACAAAGATGTACGGACGTGCTGGACAAGATTTCATAACAAAATGATAAGGATATGCATCGCATTGCTTAATAAACATACAAATTCCATACAGATACAATTATTCTGTGGGTGTATTATGCTTACCAAGCGATACAGTTGTAGAGGTTAAACAAACGCTTCCCCAGCTCGACACACCCAGTGGTTGAAGGTTTTATTTTATCATGATTGTGCTTATGTAGGTGTTGTGTTGAATACGTACATTTTTTAAGCAGGATGTGGATATAAATTAACATGTGCAATCGGTAGCAATAACCTTATCATAACGGTTACTCGTAGGAGTTAGATACTGTAACGGGGGGAGTGTGAACACGGAATCGTAACGCCAAAGTACGTAGAAGAAACTGTTACAACGAGTTGGAACCTAATGGATTACAAGCAGAAGGTTCGTTCACAGGGAACGGTGAACAACGGCTCGAAATTTTTCGGAGCAAGATTACGCCTGATAGTAATTTTACGAATTCGAGAATATACAGGCAGCATAGCACGGGTAATTAGAAGTATTAGTAGATCAAATAATCGCAGGTAACGAATAGACCATGTTTTCCAGGTTGAATAGAGGAGGTGCATGTTATTAAACGTAAGGGAAGGAGGGTAGGCATAGGAAGGAAAATCAAGCGAAGAAAATGTGTTGTATCATCCCCCAGGTACCCTATCTTGAAAAGTGTAATTTGAGCTTATTTGCAATAATGCAAATTCAAGAACAAAACAATTGCTAAGTGATTTATCTTGACTTTATTGACAATAATGCTACTATTACTCAATTTAATTGCTTGCCTGACATTGACTTTCCTGGCAGTAATTAAAACATTAGAATTTACTTAATTACTCGCTAACCTCAAATCTGATCAAAAAGTTGTGCAATTTGAATTGGATAGGCTGAATGAGGTTAAATGAATCTCCGCAAATTAAAATTAATGGGGTTTGCGCAATGATGGTTCAACCCGTTAATGTACTACTATGGCAAAGAACAACCAATGAAACCCACTTTATTCATAAATAAGTAATTGTACAAGTACATTAATAAATGAAAAAACAAAAAACAATGCAGGGGTTTAATATATAAGAAAGCACCATTAAACCAGGTTAAAGTTTGTACAAAATTATAACATTGAGAAGAAAATAAATAACAAGAATAAACAATAAAAAAACCATGTAGTCACCCACAATTGTGTCATAAATAAATCAGAATAAAAATCGTAATACCAAACACGTGGCCCTTTAAAACCAATCATGCCGGTCTTTAAGTAAATAAGCACATAAAACAATAAGACAAACTACGGTACATATAAAATACAACAACTGTAAAGTTGCACAGGTGATAATAAGGTAAAGACAAGGACAAAAGCAAATAGACAAGGAATTGACAGTACACAATTGTTTACTGACTACTAAAGCACAAGATACATACGTACAGTTACAATAAATTACATAAGACAAATGAGTTCGCAGTCAAACAATTCTAATTACACCCAGGATTAATTATATATATATATATATATATATATATATATATATATATATATAAGTCAAATTTGTTTATATTTTACTCATTAAATATTGTATTATATATATATATATATATATATATATATATATATATATATATATATATATATATTTGTTTGAGCCCGCGTACGAATGAGACACCTTTGCAATGCTCGATTTTTCAGAAGTTACGTAGGCTTGTAGATTTGGTTGCTGCGAGCTTAAATTACATTAAAAGTACCTACTTACGTTGAGTATTATAATCCTTCAATTAACCACTTATTCACCAATATTTAACAGGTTACGGTACGCCGTTTAAACCCAAGACGATGCCGATTATGTATACAGGTATTGTTCACCCGCATGGTTATTACCACTCGAGTATTTAGTTTAGTAAAAAAAACTAATTCGCGGTTTGAGTTTATGATCAGAAATTTATATATATAGGCTGTTTACAAGGAAGGTATTTAATCAAACACTCCGATCGATCTTACTCAATTGAAACCATAACTACAATTGCCTTCCCCTCCGATTTCAAACTAACTATATTTACTCCCGAAAATCAACCCCCGTTATTACAAGTTGTCAGGGTATTTTGAACACCCTGTATACGTATTGGGTAATTTTGTTTGTAGTCTTATGCACTTAGTTAGATTCCGTATATACATATTTTTTTTGTTGTCAAATTAAGTTTTATAGTAAATTTGTTTAACGTGTGTAACGACCTTTAGGGATGGTAGGTGTATGGCGAGCTTTAGATTCTTAGTTTGTGAATTATTTTTTTTGTAGTTTAGGTTGTTTTTCCTAATTATTTCCCGTTTATAGAAGTTTGATTAACGCTTATCTGTATATAGTCGTATATAAGTTTAAATAGGGTTTATTTCGTTTGATTTCCGTAAAATATAATAGAAAATTAAGTAATTTAAATAAATAGTGTAGGTTTATATGTGTATGATGTCATGTTGGCGACATAAAGACGCTTAAGTATAGTTGTTCAGTGTAATAGTGAATATGCCGGTTTTGAGTCATAGAGATTGCATGTGGGCCTTATTGTTTGTACTTGAATAAAAATATAGAGATGCTGTGCACGTTACTTTTGCTGGCGTTTGAACTTTTGAAAACTACCGAGTCCTTACGGACGAAAACGAAATTTATGTATTGGGGGTACTAAATCTTCCCCTTCCGTTTTTTTAATTGGTGGAATTAAAGTAGATAAGATTTTTTTTGTGAGTAGTGGGATTCAAAATTCAAAGATGGATTTTTGTGAATAATTTGGGGGATTCTAAAATTGACTGCGCTCTCGTGTACTAGTACGGTGCCGCTTGTTACGCTTTAAGGGGTGGTTTAGAACGTTGAAATTTTGGACCTTGTGGTGAACGTATTTTTGTGTAGTAAGGGTAGTTAAGCTACTTCTGAAGAAGACCTGTAAAGGGATTTTATTAAAATTGTTCATTCACCAGAGGATTATACCTAGTGCCGATTTCGATCTTACGTAAAGTTACCTAGAGGACATCGTCGTGTTTTATTAGTGCTTCAGTGACCTCTTTGGTTTTTCTCGCTTTTGCGGATTTATTTAAAATCAACGTTCTTGCAGTGCCTCTTATTTACCGTACAAAAGCATATTTAAAGATAAAGAAACTTTCGCAATATATTAAAATGTATAGTTATTTAAAACAAATTATTAACATTTTGGATTATTAGTGGAAATAAAACCAGCTAAAAGATTTAAGTTAACAAGAAAGTTGAACGCTCAAATTATTAGTATTTTAAAAGAAGTTTTTAATTAATGCAGTAACATTTTAATGCGATTCAATCAAGGAATTTTTTGTGTATCATAGAACAATAGTCAACATTTTATTCATCATTTTGCCAGACCAGGAAGAGTTCATTTCCGTTATAGCAGTAACCGATCACCTGGGTCGCTTTCATTGTTTTAACACAGGAGAGGTGTAATTCTAGACCTTAAGGTAACATAATATTGTTTTTTTATTGAAGATTTTCAAGATTTATTTTTTTTGTGTGTTTCGAATTATTTTTTTGTGTGTTGACGAAGGTTTGAAAGCGGGGTCGTATTTTTTAATTTTTTTTGGTAAATTAAGTTGTTTTAAATTTATTTAGTGTAACTAATTGTAGTTTTGACGATCCGCCTTCACCCTTTGTTATTTATGTTAGTATTAAAGGGCAATTGACCCTATTGTAGTGTGGGTATATTATCCACGAATTATATATTTATAGGTTAAGCCATTTAGACTGGCGTAAAGCAGTATTCTGATCAGACATCCTGTCGCCTTTTAAGCATTTGTATTTTTTGTTGTTGATACGCATTATCGTATGTTTGCATTTTTTTTTATATTTATCCTTATTTTTTTATTATTTTATTATAGCTTTATTAGGTTTTTATAAATGTGTTTTAATTATGTGAAAACCCTTTTGTGTTACATAAAAGTTCTTTTTGCAAATTGCAAGTTACCGGTAATTTAGTTTTAACGTAACGAGGTTAGTTTTTTTTGTTTTATTGAGTAATAGCGTTCTTAATATTTAGTGTTTTATTTGATTTTTAGTGAAGTATTAATTCAATTTAGAGTTCATTCTATAGATTTTTTTGTTTTGTTTTGATTATTATTTAATGCCTTATTATTACACTGAGGTGTATTAACGTAATTTTTATTGAGTGTTCATCACGCTTTTATTTGACAAGCGTGTAGTGTTTTTGAAGCCCTATTTCAGGTGGTTTGCTGAGTTGCTGTCCAGCACACCTGGGATTGATTGCGGATAGGTAAGTGTATGTTTTTTGTATGTTTGGACACGCTATGTACTCGTAATTTTGGCACGACGACCCTTATTTTGACCACTAAACATTCTGGCGCCCTTAACCGAATTGATTTTGTCTTCATCCCCTATTTTGACTTACGTACGATTTACTATTCTGGTTGTGCAAAATTTTTCAACATCTGACCTACACCCATACGCTGACTAGTCGGGGCAAAAAGGCCAATTTTATCTGTAATCCCGTTTTACCACCCGTTTATACCGTTACAAAGTAATAATAAAAGAAACAAGAAATTATTTCGTGGGAACATTTTTCGCATTCTTAACAGAACGAAATCTTAATTTTGACACCTAAATGACATCACAACACGATGTCAACAAGCACACTACCAACCACACTACGCATCAACGGGAACTCCGCGTGCTGACGAGGAATAAAATTACTGAGCAGCAGACAATATTATATTATATACACTAATACCTATATACTAATACATGATCATTATCATTATTCAGATTTCGCGTTCGTATCTCCGTCAATAGCTTGAGACCAAAATTCAACATCGGGCAGTGCCATTGGTATCTGGGATTTATTCATGTACAACCTTGCTGTGAGGTGGCAGCACACTGTGTCAAGTGCGCTGTACATCACTATTCTAGTAAAAACACTAAACCCCGTAGTGACCGGGTTAAGTATGTAAACTGCGGTGGTGATCACCTGGCCAACTTCAGGAGACGTCCGAGGTTTCTACGTCTCCCACAGTGGAAGCAGACCGACGCACCACCACAGCGATAGAAGAGGACACCGCTACCATTTGAGATTAAAACACCCCTAAATTTTCCTATCTTTAGGAGTTCGGGTTTGATTATTTCATATATGCAGTATTATACGTATGGACAAAAGTAAAAGAAAAATAAAAAATGCGAATTTTGTCATGTATCTCAGTATTTAGGGTTAAAATAATATTCTAAACAACTTCTTGCAGTAAATTTTGCCTATATCTATAAAGCGAAGCAGAATATCAAGGATAAGCCCTGTGTGCGAAATTGTAATGGGTTTATATTCAGTTGAGTATTCTAAAAGAACGTGATTTATTAGTCAGTATGACTGTGCAAAATGTCTAACATATATGCCTTCAAGTAGGAAAAACACGAGGGTGTCTTTATCTTAAGTGGAAAACGTATATTGCACATTGTTAAATATCTATATTTCTAATAAACGTTTTATTGAATTAGGGAATTGAGCTGAAGATAAAATTCTCCACATAGAAGCGTTACTCACTCCAGATTCCACCGAAGTAATTCTGTTTCTACCATCTAGACTAATACCCATTCCATCGAGATTATGAACTGCTCTTTTATTTTGTTTTCGCCTAATTTCCTAATTGTGATTAACACTAGAATGTAACCGACCAGCAATTGATGCACGAGCTGCCAAATGCTTAAAAACCTTGGGAGAGTAATGAGTACGTTGCCCTCTTCATTAAAAGAACAGTCTTCGCAAATGACAAAAAAAGTAACAATTAATTAAGAATTAAACAAGATTATTTTGTTTGCTCAAAGTCATTTTATTATTAAACCCATATCGAAAGCAATTGGTTTTATGGCAACTATGGGTAAAGGTGAAATCTTTAAAATCCAATAAATTGCATATTCTATATTTCTCAAAAATCTCGTTTCAAAAAAAAAATGTAAAACAACTAATACGTGTAAGTTAAAATACTCTATTAAATGCAAGACGTACTTTTTGTTATTTAACAAAAAGTACGTCTTGCATTTAATACCTTTACCAATAAGGTTATCATCAATAAGAGTCCTTTAGTCCATAACACATATGTTTGAAACACGTTTTCGTCTATTTTTTTTCTTGAGCTAACTAGGTGTCTGTCTGTCTGCCTGTGAATCTGATATTTGTTACATGCTGCTACAGGTCGCACAACTAAAGATGATTTGGAGGTCAGATGCGCATTCGTCCGTTTTCAAATATTCTACTCGCGGCAATTCGAGAAGTTCAGTAGCGTCGCAGGTAAATTGTTTCAAGTGTATATTACGTCATTGTACGTATACAAACATAATTACTAACACATTTTCTTAATACTTATGGAAATTTTACATTTAAGTTAATGAAATTAGAATGTTTTTAAACAGATTAGGAATGTATATAAATTATTAAATTAATAAAATAACATAACACATGTGCCAATGATTAATTACGTCGCCCTTGGTAAGTGATTTTAAGCTGTTACACTTGACGATTGTTCCCGAACGCAGTGACTATCTGCGCGACCCGAATCATCTTTAATTGTGCGACCTGTACACTGTATTAAACGTTAGGTATGTGCGTTACGTAAGCAACAGCTTATTTCCATCGGTATGTTCGTAAAGTTGTGTGATGGCCACACCAGATTTTTTGATACGTTTCATGTATATTTATATTCTATTTGCGTAATAAAAATAAATTAATAAATCAATAAAAAAAATTAATTGCAATATCTGATCTTGAGTTTTCATTTAGGTACATCAAACAGTCGATTAAACTTTAGTAGGAACCGCGATTTCGCCGTGATGTTTCCCAGAATCTTTCATGTTTTAAATTGATTTCGATTGGCATTTAAGCTGGTATCTGTGCCCTTCGTTTTAAGCTAATATAAAATTTAGCGTAAAAAACAACCAGTACTCTTGCAACCACTGAAAAAATACCTGTTGCAAATTAATTTTCTAAAAGAATATTTATCATTTGTCCGTAACTCTGAATTGTGATATAACCGCTTTATTTGTTTACTTTAAAAATCTATGTAACACATTATTATAATTTTTGTATAAACAATCTGTTAAAAAGTTTATTTCTTAACATTTTTATTGAAAAAAGTTGTTATGTATAATTATATACATTTAGATCGAGGTAGCATTTCAATTAAGTTGAGAAATCAGTTCAACACTAATTCTTGATGTGCACTGCATTATTAACACAGAGTACACACATATGGGACACTCACGAGCATTATTAATCCATTTTTCCAAGTGAAATAGGCTTTGTTTTCATTTAAAACTGTTTAAATTGATTTGCTTCTGATACATATGAAATGTAGTTAACCTCTTCTTCACTCTCATATTAAAATTTTAATTTTCTGCTTTAAAAAGCCATCATTTTAATGTCACAAGGTCATACACTTTTGCTTCACAAATTTCAAGCAGACCATCATGGGTGTGAAAGACCAAAAGCTTGATTCATCTAAATTCATCCTAGCCTCCTTAATGCATCTGAATTCACCTTATTTCATCTTCAGCATTCCTAAGGACCAAAATATTAGTTTATCTTAGCTCATCTTAATTCATCTTCAGCATCCCTAAGGCCCTTTCACCTTAATGCATCTTAGTTCGTCTTAATTCATCTCAGCAAGCTCCAATACAGACTCGGTCCATCACCCAGCATCCGTGCTCTGATTGCAAACCTAAGGTCCTGTATTCTGATTGGACCGCCTGAGGTAGGCTTCTGATTGATCCAGATGCATCTTAGTTCATCTTAATTCATCTTAGCATCCTTCGTCTTAATCCGTCTTAACGCATCTTAAACCATATTAAGCCATCTTAATTCATCTTAATTTATCTTAATCCATCTTAATTCAGTTTAATTCATGTTAATACATCTTAATTAATCTTAATGCATCTTAGTTCATCTTAATTCATCTTAATTCATTTTAATTCATCTAATGCATCTTAGTTCATCTTGATTCATCTTACCATCCTTAATCCACCTGCATTCATCTTAATTTATCTGAATCCGTCTTAACGAATCTTAGTTCATCTCAATTTAATTAATAATCCATTTTAATTCATCTTAATCCATCTTATTTCATCTTAATCCATCTTAATTCATCTTAATCCATCTTAGTGCACCTTAGTTCACCTTAATTCATCTTAGCATCCTAAATTCATCTTTTCACCGTGGGAAAATTTTATTGGGCGTTGGACAATCAAGTCAATTAATCAATTCAATCGATTAAATAAGTCAAAACAATTAATCAAATCATTTAATGAAATCAGTCAACCATATCAATCTCAATCAAATCAATCCATCAGATCAATTCCAAGCAAATCAAATCAATCAAGCAATCTCAACGAAATCAATCAAGAAACTGAGCTAGCAATTCTTCATAACCTTCAGGTAACGATTCTGCCACTGTATACACCGAACTCATTATACACTTTCATAAAATTCATTTAAGCGCCTGAAGGGCTTGTAAGCAAAACTATAAACAATGAAAGCGTATTCATTCGCCTGACAGATACAATTAATAAAACCACACTTTATTACAATTACCAACAAAACAAAATGTATGTAAATAATTACCTTCGTTACATCAATTGACCACTAAGAGTTCTCCACTTTTCCTTTCTTACTGCGATAAAGTTATTTTTCGAGGAATTGGCCCTGCCAGTAACTGAGCGGTGGACACCAGTATCTCTTCAAACTCCCTGATACTGGTTCCAATCTAGCAGCTTTGCAGTCTTTATTCCTTTTGAACTGTAACCACGCAAATTTAGTGACGAAAATACTTAGGCTGCAACCAAATGACTAAATAACTGTATCACCTGGTTTAATCTATATTTACACATTCATTTATTTACAAGACGATCTTCGTCCTTTATATACATACATTTTATTAAGCGGAAGATTATATTTACAGCAATTTCTCTACTTGTTCGGAACAGTTGTGAAAGTTGATGGACTGATTATGCTGAATTAAGAATCCGTAAAAATGCGATTATCATACAAAAACAAAGAAATAGCACTAACGTAAACACTATTTTTGCTCGATGGACCCGCAAAAATATCACTACCGACTTTCACTATAATGTTACTGAGGTGGCTGAATGTTCATCCGCAAAAAGCGAACGAAAAAAGCTTTCCCAAAGTAAATTCAGAAACTCCGGTAAAAGATGAGCAAATTCACTACGTTCGAGCTCTCATCGAACGCTTAATCTCCTTCTTCAACAGTTAGATCAAGATTCCCTTACGGATTTTTTAGTTTCTGCCATAACGTATCTCATGTCAAGTAATCAATCATAAAAAAACATTTCTTAAAACCGTAAGCGCGGTAGCAACGATACAAGCTTGAAAAAATTACATTATTTACCTCGAGATAGATATTACTGAAACACAACCTGTTTTCTTCTCCGACAAACTTTGTAAAACCGACCCTAAACCAACAGTTTATAAAAACAACACTGTTTGTCTTTTTAAAATTACTTTATCAAAGAGACCGACATACCGTCGTCAATATTTTAAATTTGCAAGCTACGTTTCCTAAAGCAGTTTTTACTACAAAGTAACCATCTTCAATGACGCAATTTTAATTCAACTAAACTATAACTAACGATACTTAAAAATAAGAATATCCGTTATTCGCTAGAAAATATTTAACTCCCATGTAAAACACCTTTTACAAATATACCATTGTCAACGCGTGGAACTGAATCGTAATTTGAAAACTTCAATCTATTAACAACAAACAAACCGAAATATCTATAGACCATTCACAAAATTGGAATACTAAATCCTATTTCAATTTGTAATCGCTCCAAATATCGCCATACAAAGCAAAAATTTATAACTAAATTAATGCTTCCAAAATTTTATACTCGTATACATCCAAATTTTAAAAACCTATACTCATTCACGAGACGGTATAGTTGGTGCAAAATCTGGTGGCGCAAAAGACTTAAACGCGTTCGACGGATTCGGAAAATGCGCTCTACTCAACTCATAAACGTTGTCGTTGCATCCAGTTGAGTTTATCATAGTTTGAGTTTCCTTTTATTTTATATAAAAAATTGTCTTTTTCAAGATATTTTATTGTTCGTCGTATTTTGTATAAACTAAACAGTTTTTATAACTAATTTTAGTTTATTATGTGTGAAAGTTATATATGTTTGTATATTAATAAAACACATTTAGTATATTTTGTCGAGTGTGTTTTCACATTTGCGATTTCATTTTACATTATACAACTTGAAATTCTGCTAAACGGGATGTTTTCGCATCTGAAATGTAGCTATTATTTGTATACACGCTTTTGTTTTTTATCTGCAACCTGCCAACTAATCGTATTAATCAATTTAATTATACCGGAAAAGTATTCTACGACTTAGACCATTTTATCATTGTCTTCTAGTTCCTACTGTATATTCTAAAAAAGACAACAGTTAGGTTGTACATCTGCGATCATTAAATTATTAAAATTTTAAATAAAAGTATAAAGTCGATAATCACATATCTACGTTTAGATTGTTATTTGTATTTTAAAAAATTACGATACTAACATGAAGTTCCATAAATAATTAAACCTATATTTATTTACTCTACATTTAACCTACCGATGTTTCTCGACGTACAACGTGGTGCCAACTTTTCAAATTTTTTTATATCCCGCCGCGCATCTAGACCGCCACGACTTTATGAAACTATTATACTGATATACCCTAAAGTTCGAGAAAAAAAAGAATATATGGAAATTCTAACCACACGTAAACAATGGGTGTGTGTGTGTGAGTGTGAGTGTGTGTTGTGTGTGTGTGTATGTGTGTTGTGCGTGTGTGTGTGGTGTGTGCTGTTGCGTTGTGCGTGTGTGCGTGTGTGCGTTTGTGCGTGTGTGCGTTTCTGCGTGTGTGGGTATGTACGTATGTACCCGTGCCCGAGTGTGCAGTGCGCGCGCATGTGTGTTTTGGATATGTGGATGTACGTTATATACTATAACTCCAGAACGACAACACGAACCAAATTCAAATTTCGTATTTAACCTTCGTTTCATTTCTGTTGGAGATGGTTAGATTTTGTGGCGTAGAGGGTGTTTTATTAGAAGCAGTTTTGGTTTTATCAATTATTTATGAACCAGCCGTTCATATCAGAGATATAGAAACACCAACATATGTTTTTGACACGACGCGGAATTAATTTAACGGCAAAAAAGGAACAATTTCGGTGTTAATTCAAATCTTTTATTTCTGAATAATTGTGAATTTTATAAGAAAATGTGTAGACATATTTGTGAAAGAAACTTTAATATTACATAACTTTTCATTACAGTGTTTCTTGATACAAAGCAAATTAAGTCTAAAAATTAAATAAATAGGATTCAAAATGCTTAAATTATGTTATCGGTATTTTATAGAAGCGGGGGCTTTGACAGTTAGCATCTGTATGTGCATTAACGTCTATATTTGGAGGAAACAAAGGGAAGCGTCTATCTCACATGAAGTTTTAAACATTCACTGACATATACTATTGTTTTTGTTTTACAATATTGCGTATTTTCGTTAACAACAATTCGTTATGACTAATTGGAGATACTAACCATTCAACAAATAATGCCTTTGTCCCAGTCGGTAGTTTAAAGTGGAGGTTCATTTGATTTGCTTAATTACTACAAACTCTGCTAGCTTTCTTCCAAAAAATTGCAATGTAACACTATTAAAATGATCTCGGACGTCAAGTTATTTTTATAATGCTCGGAATAACTAAATCGAGGTTGTTAACAATAAAATTTTATAGAATTCACTGACATATTTATTGCTTTGTTTTACAATATTGCGTATTTTCGTTATTAACGTATTAAAAAAGGGTATAATAAAGTGGTCGAACTGGTTATCGTATAAAATATATAGTGTTTTAAATAATATAATAAAGAAATAAGTGTTAAATAAATGAGTGTAAAAAGTTCCCCAAAAATAATTCGTTATAACTAATTGGAGATACTAACCATTCACCACAAATAATGCCTTTGTCCCAGTCGGTAGTTTAAAGTGGGGAGGTTCAATTGATTTGCTTAATTACTACAAACTCTACTAGCTTTCTTCCACTGAACATCAATATAAAAAAATTGCAATGTAACATTATTAAAAATGATCTCGGACGCCGTTATTTTTTATAATGCTCGGAATAACTAAACCGAGGTTGTTAACAATAAAAATTTTATAGAAATGTAAAAAATAAAAATATATAAATATGTTTATTAACAGTTAATGATAGGATTAAATAAAATATATCTTAAAAATACCTTAAATCACTAATTAAATCATAACATAAATACCTGTTTGCGAAATGTTTGTACACAAATTTTTTAATAACCTCTGGTATCTAAACGATTACGGAATTGTCAACCAAGGTGATGTCATCTTTGCATCAATATTGCGCAATATCTGGTAATAATGCTTTACGTAGTAAGCCACACCCAAACTGGAATTGTACTTCTTATAAATTTTATCTTCTTGAAATTGAATAAACCAATATTTATTGCATTTTCTCGAACGTTCATATAATAAATGTAATCAAACTTTAAATTCTGTATTATAAGCACAACGCAATCATAAAATGAAAGCGTACGTAACAGTAGAATTAATTGTGCAATCAAAAGCGGTGAAATTAAAAGTGTAAAGTAAAATAAAAGTGAACTAAAATAAGTGCCTGAAAAGAGCAAATGTTTTAATTTTTAGTATAATGCGTTAAAATATCTTACCATCAAATCAATGGCACTTTCATTAAATTTAGGTGGAAAACCAAAAAGCTTCCTAACAACACCACTTTCATCAGGAAGTGAAAAAATGGATGCTCTCGGAAGTTAGATGATGTACTCGTGCGCGAAGAGATTTGCGCAGGGAATTAAGTCAACGATGACATATTGCGCTAACATATTGAGCAGAAAAATAGTTTGAAGAGGTAGTATAAACCATTAAGAAATATATACTGTAAACCTCTAAAAAGATATGCAACTTTTGTTACACCGATATGCAAATTAAGCTGCCTACCACATATTTACAAATCATTAATTAATAAAATTTTTCTTATATTTACAACTGAATGAACGAAAGACCTTAAATTACTGTAAATTTTAATACAACTCAAATTGCGTTGTTATAAGGGGATGCATAGTTATCTTTAAAAAATTATTAAAATTATTTTATTTCTTTTAATTTCCACTTTATAGGTTGGAAGATCGACTATTGTTCCACACCAGACAAGTTTCTTTTTCTAATATTCCAATTTTTATTTGAATTGAAATGGAATACTGAGTTGGAATAACAATTATTTCAGAACTTGTTATACTGTAACAAGTGAAAGTTCCTAGTGTCTAATAAAAATTAAAATGAAGCATTTTTGTGTTAAAATGAAAATAAAGAAAAGCTAAGAGAACAGATTTGCTTAAACTGTAGACTTGTTCTGTATTATTGGTGCAGAGTCAAATGGGATCCGTTCTCCAAGATATTGTTACATTAGCTATGTTTATGATAGGTAAAATTTTAAACAGTAGTATTACTGTTTTTACAATGTAAACAATGCAATAGGTCATTCGAAATCGTTGTGTCGTTTTCTATAGGTCGAGCTGTACCTACTTCTGTTAGTCTGACCTTGTGTTGTGATTATTAGGATTGGTCATCAGTAAAGGACATTAAAACATATATTTGAAATTTACCCAAAAAATACTTTTGATTCATTAAAAAATTTTATTGATCTTGAATAGTAGTGACCAAAATACGTTGTAATGTACACATTTTTAATCGATGTGCTATCAGTTAGAGAAAGTATATTTGAATGGGTTTGAACCGTGTATCCCGTAACACTGGACATGGACTATGACCTTTCATAGCAACTTGTGAGAAATAGGTCACAAATATTTGTATCATTGACATATTTAAAATTCTTTTGCAACACGTCCGTACCATAATTTCATTTTTTGTGCTCCCGAGTTTAACACGTATGACACTTCTTGAGCTGACAACTAGCTTAAATAGGTAATACATTTAATACATTTTTGTGAGTGTTTTGTTTGTTTTTGTGTTTTGTTGTTAAGATGCTTTCATCAAACGGGAATTTGCCATTTCCTTTTTTTCTTTAACCAGTATAATCTTATTTCTACCGGGTACTTCATACTCTTTATAAGAATTTGGATATTACTCTTTCATACAGCGTTTTGAATGGTTGTCATAATCTTTTCCACTTCTGTTCTGTAGCTTTCTGGCTAGTTTTCAGATCGTGGTTGTTTCGCAGTTCTTGTTAAAAGTTTTCGCAGTCTGAAGGTTTCATTGTTAAGTTATTTGAGCTTGCTTTTTAATAACAATTCTTTCACGAAGTGCCATTATTATTACTGAGTAACTCGAGGCTGGGTCTAATTTTTTTTCTGGTTCTATGTAGTTACACATGTTACACAGTGACGCATTACGCGTTATGAGAAATCTATCAGATCCGGTATTCTATTTTTGGCAGCTGGCCAGTAGGTGGGTTTTCTGGTTGAGTGAAAGTTGCATGTGATCATTTGTATTTCTTTTCGCAGTACTCTGGGTTCAGTAGTTAATCTGCCCCCCCCCCTCGTCTGTAATGCTTATATTCTAGGATTTATAAGTAAGTTTCACTTGTAAAATCGCACTAAGCTCGCGGGTAGTTAAGAATCAAAATTTTATTTAAAATGCTCTTTATATTTTATATCACTACAGGAAGGTCTCTTTTACTCCCTGTTGCTCTCGTGCTTTGCAATAGCGCCAGTATTTCTGACTTCTACTAGTTTGCTTATCCCATTATTTATTTTCTCTCCATCTTCTCCGGCATTCTTTTTTTTTAATTGTTTCTAGTCGGGTTCCTGGTTTTGGGGTGTCGTCTTATGATAATCTCGGCTGCGACTTGTGCATACGAAATGCGTTGTCTTACTTTTTAGTGCTCAAATCTGTATTGAGTATCTAGCTCTTACTTCCTTTCTTCTTTTTAGAAGTTACTTCGCACCACCTGCAGCTCTCCAGGTGAGCTTCTCTATTGTTACAGCATTTAGATGGTAATTCTCCAGCATTTTTACAATCCTAAATAAGATGTGTACATTTTAAACCTGTTGGGTTACGTTTGTAGAGTTTTAGTGTGTTCGAGGCGTTGTTTCTGCATTAGATTTATTTTAACTTCGCGTCAAACAGATTTCTTAATGTAATAATCGTCACATCAACTGTTACATCAGAAATCTTTTAAAACTTGATGTGATTTTAACATTGCTTATCACGTGTTGTGTTGTTAATATAACTCAATAATTTGTCAGTATTGGGATAAGTTTTTTTTTTACTTTATTAAGGGCGTTATTAGTTAGCCTAGATGTCTAAAATAGTTTTTATACGTAGCTCATTTGGAAAATATTAAGGGAATAGTAATACTAGTACTATACTAAAAATCATCTAATAATAAAGCGAAGGATTACATAGGGAATATTTGACCTTCGTGTTGATTGGTTAAAACAAAAGAGCCATTTACAACACTAAAGAAACAATTTTAGCATAGAAATTTAATAATATAATCTATGTAAAATGTTTTCAATTGCACGTGATCAAACTTCATGACGTCAAATTTGAACAGTGTTGTCAAATGATTGTTTACACTTCAACATTTAATAGAAAGGTTAAGATATTAAAATTCCTTGTTTTTTGCAAACTTATGATGATAAATTTTACAATCAAAACTAAAAGACACTAATGATTTTGTACCTAGATTCTAATAAATGCTCCAGACTTATGAAAATCGACCATCTGAATATACATTGATCGTAGGCGAAAGTTCGGTTTCTGTCTCCGATTGTTCTATTTTATACCAAAAAAATATTAAAATAATAGGCATTCTTTTACAAATCATTTATCAATGGTTACATTATTTTAAAAAAACGTATTGCTAAAGGTGTTTACAAAACAGATTTTTTATAACGAATGCGGTATATAAACACGTAAAACTCGAGGCACCAGACAAAATAAATCAAAATATGAGGTTAGAAATTAAACCAGACAAATAGCAACGTTCATTATTTTAAAAAAATTCCGCAAAGTCCTCGAGGGAAATTCAGTAGAACTCACTGCGATTTATAATGCGGATGTATAACTGATACGTTGGTATAATCAAACGTCATTCGGACGGCATAGGTCACGTGGGTTTGAAAAGAATTTACGATTCATTCTTATGAAGCAATTATCATTACTTATCTGTCATTAAGCACCATAATTCTAATAATGTAGTCGTTAAAACAAGTTAACACTGATCAGACTGTACGTTTAGTGTTTAATAATAGCAATAATTTCCTTTAACACGTTTAAAATGTATTTAAAAATAAAATTTGGAACATATTAAATTCTAATATGTCTGACAACACTGTGTTTACTTAAAATTAATTTCGTTGTTGTGATTATGTTATCCTTGTTTCACTTTATAATTAATATTTCCTTTAAAAAATTCTTCACAGCTTTCGATCATTATTGTCTTGCAGAAACTGTTCTTTTCAGAACGCGCCGTTTGTCCTTTGTTAGTGTACATGTATAATATAAGAACATTAATTTAATTCATTGCAAATAAACATACATATTAATGTTACAGAACAAACTTTATTATAGCAAAAGCACAGACTAAAGGGAAAGCAATTAGGAGTGATCAGATAAGCTAATGGCTTATAATGTTTATTTGAAAAATGTAAAACCTTAGCGGTGAAACTAACTGCTACCGAACTTGGTATCGGACAAAACACTGTATGTAGTTTGATTAAAGAAATTGAAGGTTCAGGTACTGCACGTTCACCAAATAAGTCTAGAGAATGCTCAACAAAATATGACAAACTTCAAGAATTTGAAAAAACTGCGATACGACACGTTCATGCATTTTATTTTCGAAATGAATTACAAACCGTACTAAAATTATTGAATGTAATTAATAATGACGGTTCACTTCCAAACTTCAGCCATTCATCTCTATATCGAATACTCCTAAAGTTAGGATTTAAAATATGACAAACGATCTCGAAAAAAATTTTATTAAATTAAAAATATTATTTTGTATTATTACAATAAATATATATTTTATTTCATGAAACGGTTCTTTTGTTCATCAAGGCAATGCAAGCTTGCGCATTCTCAACTGGTTTAATTTCTTGTACTTCATGAGTTTTCGTAAAGAATTTGTTACCGTTATTCAAATTTGCCGCCATATATACATTAAAGCAGTGTAAACATAACTTGCATTCAAGCGCCCTCTACTTTATTCTTATTTGATTTCAAGTATAAACTCTATGTAAACTCTTTTCAAAACCACGTGATCTATTTATACCAACGTACCAGTTATACATCCTCATAACAAATCGCAGTGAGTTCTAATGAATTTCGCTCGAGCGATTTGGCGGAATTCTTTTAAAATAATCCACGTTGCCATTTGTCTTGTTTAATTTCTAACCTCATATTTTGATTTATTTTGTTTTGTGCCTCGAGAGTTTTACGTGTTTGTATACCGCCTTCGTTACAAAAAATCTGTCTTGTAAACACCTTCAGCAATACGTTTTTTTTTATAATGCAACCATTGCTAAATGATTTGTAAAAGAATGCCTATTATTTTAACATTTTGTGTATAAAATAGAACAATCGTCGGGAGACAGAAACCGAACTTTCGCCTACGATCAATCTGTATTCGGATGGTCGATTTTCATAAGTCTGGGCATTTATTGGATTTTTGGTACAACATTATTAGTGTCTTTTAGTTTTGATTGTGAAATTTATCAACATAAGTTTGGGAAAAACATAAAGAATTTTAATTACTCAACTTTTCTATTGAATGCTGAAATATAAACAAACATTTGACAACACTGTTTGAATTTGACGTCATGAAGTTTGATCACGTGCAATTTAAAAGATTTTACATAGACTATAGTAACGTTTTTGTAATTGGTATTAAACCGTAAATATACCTTATTTTGCTTTCTCATATACGTACGTATAAAGAGAAAGCAATGGAATCGGTTTAAATTTTGAAACACTTTTTTTACATTTCTGGACGTTTTGTGGCCTAAACAATACGAAAAACACATTTTTAGAAAAAAAAAATCTCGTGTCTGTGTGTGAGTGTACGCAATATCTTTTGAAACATTAAAGCTATCGATAAAAAACAAGTTTTTGGAAAAAAAATTTCGTGTCGGTATGTGTTTGAACCATTAAAGCTATCGATATGAAATTAGCTACAACAATTATTTGCTATGAAATCTAAGTCAAGTTCGTTAATAAGTAAAATCCAACCAGCGGCGGGGCATTTTTAGGGGATTAGAAAATTAAAAAATTCATTGCTTCAAATTTTAAAAAGTTACATAATTAACAAACTAATACTTTTTATATAATTTCAAAATAAAAAAATATATAATAACCACTGGCACGCCGTTCTAGGATACAAAATTGTGCCATTCTTAATTTATCAACCGATTTTTTTGAAAATCGGGTATTGGGGGTTTTTAATATCGCTAATCATAAACCATTTGTCAAAATTAAAAATGGCGGATCAAAAATGCGGGATTATGATGTTTATTTAATTTGTCAACCGATTATTTTGAAAGTCGCGTTTTGGGGGTTTTTAAAATCGCTAAGTATAAATCATTTGTCAAAACAAAAAAAATTCGAAATGGCGGATCAAAACTGGGAGATTATGGTGTTTAAAACCCGATATGACTAAAAAATCAGTGTCGTGGGCTAATGATCAATTTGTAACTTTGTTAATTTGTAAAACATCTAAATAAAAAAATTTTAGAAACTGAAAGTCGGGTATTGGGAGTTTTTAAGATCGCTAAGAATAAATCATTTGTCAAAATTACAAAATTTAAAATGGCGGATCAGGTATGGGGAATAGTCGTTTTTAAAAACCGATATGACTCAAATTCAGGTATTGCGGGCTCTGACGTTATTTATTTACACATATGAGATAGCATTATGGCAGATAATTTGGCAGCGGTTTTAAAATTGCGTTCGTCCATTCAAAGCTAGACATTGAGTATTGTATTTGTTACATTTATTAATTTATGTTTAATATATAAATGTGCAATTAACCTTTTATTTTTACTATTTATATGTCTCAAATGTATAGTCAAGAACAGATAAAAATATAATTTAACATATTTTTATTTTTATAATAACTATATAAAATGCTAAACTTATAATAAAATGTTTAATTGATGCCATAATTCTTAGGCTTTCAGAGTGCTTAGCCTGAACGTCACATACATCTAAACCTCCCTGAGTCCATTAGCAACTTTATATAAATTACAGAATATTCTTAATGCTTTTCAATTTCCTTAGGAATAATGTATTCACTTGTAGAGTAAATTCTAAAGCAATAATCAGTTACTATATAAATCATTTATGTAGTGATTTTAATTACTGCTTTATTACAAGTAAACTCGTATTCTTAATACCTAATCAGTATCTATCAATTATTTTTTATGCTATACCTACATTAAAAACATTATTATCTATAAGATTAGTGAAATGCATTTAGAAGCTTTTAGTATTACCCTATTTAATGTGCGTGTGGCAAAGATATCAATTGCCTCGATTTCAGCAAACCAATGTATTTCCATTTACAATCTCTCACTTTTAAGGAAAATTGTATTGTTCAGTGACATGCATTAGAAATGGCTGCAAAACTAACCTGTTCAGTTCACACGTATTCACGGTCTAAAAATTATTGCGTAAAATGTTACGTTTCAAAAGAAAATATATAATTCTGAAACATAGACTTAGTCTTTTCAATACTCTATGTACGTAACATACGAAGCGCGTTGCAACCCTATTACAATAATTTTTATGCACCGCCAAGGAAGAAATTAGTATATGCTATAAGGAAATGATAACTTTCACGCCTGTTCACGACGCTTATAATACAAAATACATACAATTTGGATAAAAATCATTTATTTAAAACCAAATTCTGCAAGACTTGAACGTTTCAAAACAACTGCACTATTGAGTGAGATAAACAAATGTTAACAAAAAGTATCTCAATGAACAAGATTTATAAAATATGAAAACTTTTACCCAAAAAGATAAGCAATTTTAAGTAAATCTAGACAATGCCCACAGTACAGCAACGAATATTGACGGACATAATTACACTTCATTTACATTACGCACCCACAAATTATACTAGCTATTTTCAGATTGTAATTCAACCTTAATTTTAAATTTTGGCCAGTTTCGACTTTTTTCTAAGATAACTTAGACCCTGAAGTAAATGCTTTACTAATTAGATACGTTTAGTCATCACAGCATAACAATGATAGCGAAAACAAAATTAAAACTAAATTAAACATATAAATTGTATTTCCAATGTAATATATCAATTACAATATTAGGTAATAGCGTCGTTAGTCAACGTCTCAAGAGGTTGTTCTAGAATGGCATTTTCAGTGTATTAATATTTAATGTATTACAGATCTAGCTATTTAGTAGGCTTTCAAATGCATAGTCAAAGCAGGTTTACCTATCCGTTTTCATATTTTATAAATTTCTGTGAACACAATTAATTTTCTAAATGGTGTTTTTTTCTGATGGTGATAAATAAGTAAACGACTTTTAACTCCAAAAGAGATTACTTTTAATCATGAACGAAAATCGTCCATATTTAGATTTCACACTTATAATTTGATACTACTTCACATCAACATTGATCAGATTTTAGCGTTACGTTTCTATTATTTGGACAATTACATTTTTAACCTTCCATTCGATTGCATAACCTTCTATACCAACATATGTATAACACGTGTCTATTAATGATTGAAGCTGACGTCATGTCAAATCTAGGAAATTAATTTGCTTAGTATTTGTAAGACTGAGAATTCTATTGTAAAATCAATCGGTTTCTACCTTCTTTGCCATAGTAGCACGTCTCTGTTTTTCATTAGCTTTTATTATAATTTTTTCGTTCATTCTTCATTCCTGTATTAATTTTTCGTAATATTCACAATCAGTTATTTTTTGTTTGGAAAGATTAAAGACAATATTTATAGAAATAAATTGCATAATTTAGATGAATTGATGGAAGCAGTTGAACACGGGATTCAGGCTATTACACGGGAAGAACTTCAGTATGTTTTTGATAACATGAAGCGGAGAATTAATTTATGCCTGCAGCATCAGGGTCATCATTTTCAACATTTTTTGTAATTATATTAATTTAATGAAGAATGTTTGTATTTTTGTCATAACAATAATTTTAAAATTTGTTTTGTTAAATGATTGTAATTAGCAAATATTGGCAATAAACATTTCCAAAAGTAGGGGTGTTCTGTTTAACTTTAACAAACAATGTTTATAATTACATCAAAGGTGATTACCCCATGGGACGCTAATGTCAATCGTTGCGACCGAAATGAAGTGTAGTGGTACCAACCTAACCAAAATTTGCTACATGACGTCAGCTCAATCATTAATAGACACCCGTTATGTAGGTTGGAAGGTACAATTGAGTTAGGGAATTATTAATTAGTTTTCTGAGATTACTATGTACCAACAACAAATCCGCTTTGATTTGTTCTCGTAACATTTTCAATTGACACTTTAGAAAGCAAACTTTAGTTGCATATCTGTCATAACTCCTATTCACAGAATTGTTATTGGTAAGCATCAATTTTAAGGGCACGTATACATTAACTTTTTTGTTAGAGTTAAGCTTTACCGATAAAACAAAAATTTCCATGTCAGAAGCTATTGAAAGTAGTAATACAAAACAGTTATTCTTTTAACGAGCTCACATTTTATGTAGCATTCTTTCAAATATTTTCGTTAAAAAGGGAATAACCATTCGGGTTTAGATGCTTATAAAACATATAAAAGAAACCCTCATTCGAATGTTTTTACGTTAAACTAATGTTGATGGAAAGCAGTTTCAACTTCCAAAATAGAACTTTAAGGTGGCAAATGTCACATTCACCGGTTTTTCTTAGGTTAAGAAGCGAGCTGACAGGTTTTAAACCAATGTAGATTTAAAATGCAATTCGGTGAAAACAGAGGTTAATCTTTGAAATATATAAATGTAAAAATAACACTTTAATATTTATACCTACAATTTGTTACGTTCAAAAGTATTTTTTCAGAGAACGAATTTCTTTTAGATTAATGTTATTGAGACAAGAGGAAGTAAGAAAACTTTAGGCATATGCGAGTAAAAAATGTTAGCAGCATTTTACTTAGCTAATTGGAATACTTCTTCACATTTCACTCTGCATAAATTTCAATTTTGTCACCCTTAAAATGTGGCGTTATGAAAATATGTAATTACGATGTAAGTATATTAAATTCAGTCTAGGGCCTGCATTTTAGATTAAATTGTATCTGCATTATTTAAGTTTAAGTGTAATTAAATTTTTTTAAAGATAACGAACTAAAATCAAGAGTACCTAAATTTTACTTAGTTTAAATATTGCTTGCTATTTTAATCAAAAGGTTTGTTCCGTATTATAGGGATAAAAAAGGCACAGTTTCTAAACACGAGGGGAATTTCAATTGGCAAAAGTGTATAAGATTCTGTAGAGGAAGTTTCATCACTCAGTTATTAAAGAAAGATCAAGCTTCGCTGGGTTTATATTTTGTGGTTTTTGTTTTAGGAAATAATAATGATAATTATCAAGTGAAAGTGTGTTATGTTATAATCACAATCTATAGCAATAAAGAATATTCTCAAAATCATGAAAATGTAAGGAACCTCATATACTTAAAGTAAATGTAAACTTTCACCGTTATTACACATAATAAAATACTTATCTTTTTTGGGTTTTTTTAATTGTGTATTTTTATATTATACATCTACACGTTTCCATAGCACTTACCGTTATCTTCGCCAGTAGTAATACCCATTAAAATTGTTAAAGATGTTGAAACAATTTCGTGGAAGTTGAAAAATTAAAGCATATGTTTTAATTTTTCAACTTTCACAAATTTAAAACATGTGTTTCAATTTTTCAGCTTTCACAAAACTGTTTCAACATCTTGAACAATTTTAATAGATATTACTACTGACGAAGATAACTGTAAGCGTTATCGAAACGTTTAGATTGTATAATATTAAAAATACACCATTAAAAAACTCAAAAAAGATAAGTATTTTATTGTATAAAGATATGTTAGCTGAATTAAAAATGCTAAAGTACAGTATCATAACCTATGATTATTTTCATTTCTAAGTTGAGTAAGCCACAAAATTATGTAATGTCTTAAGATTTCTTCTGCCGTCCCGTTCATTACGTTACCTTTTTTAAGTTTTGCTTCCCTTGTATTAGGTATGTAATGGCTTTTAATTATATTTTTGTATATGTTATATTTAATAGGGAACAAAGATAAGCCCCTACATTACCTCAATCAGCAGGGAAATATTTAAATAACGTTTTAAAAATATTAAAACGTTTAAAAGGTTTTTAAAAATATATTTTTTCAGAAAACATTTTTTATATAAGTTTAAAATGACGTGTAGATAAATTTTTATGACAAACGTGTTCCAAGTGTGTAAAAAATATTTATGAGAAAATGTTTTCATTCCATTTTAAAAATCACTATGAAATGTTCTTGTTTAATTTTACTTGGCGGCTTTACCGAAAACGGAGCTAACCCTTTTTTTATACTTGCTACGCAAAACAAAAGAACAAGATGTCATATAGGTTGCTATTGCCGCAAGGTCATAAAACAAGTTCAATTGTTCATCAGTTAATATGGTGCATCTTTTCAATTTTTACCACTTTTAAAGGTAGTAAAGTATTCATTCCCATTCCGTAGTTTCCGTTGTCGTCCAAGTTTAATCGTAAACTTTATCGTGTTTTTTTTAATTAGTGCTTGAAAGTGCGGGAAAAAGTTTTAATTCGAAAACCTTTGTTGAAATACGATTGATTAAAGAAAATAAACTAGTACTTATATAATAATTTTAGTATGTAAATAGGTAGCAGCGAAGGGTTTAGCTTAGGCGAAGCTAGTTCATCAAGCAATCGGGTAAGTAGCGTTAAACAATAAATAGTAATGGAAAGTCTACATAAACATAACCTTAAAATTTTAGAATAACAGTTTCATGGAATAGTAAATTAAAGTGGACTTTACACATACATTGTTGAGAATTAAGCAAAAAGCGTTAATTATAAAATACCACAGGTCTACTGCATGAACAAGAATATGCTGTTCTTGATTTTTTGTAGAGTGGTACAGATACATAATCAACATTTTATATACCTAGTGATGGTAGATATTTGGTATGTCGGACTTATGCTTACTTCTTTGATAAGACCGTTAACAATGTTTAATTTGAAAATCTAACTGAACTGCATACTGTGATGCCATTAGAGGCAGTAATTTAAAGCCTACTGCATTTATTTATTTAGATTGGTGTTACAGAGTAAAACTATAATACATAAAATGGCATATTATGAACCACAGAGATGTGTAAAACATCTGTACACAACTCTAATATAACAATATCTATAAAAATCAAAATTAATGTTACGTTATAATAATTATTAAAATCATAAGATATTTGCATTGAGATAAAGTGTAAAGAAGGTCACATATATTACCAATCAACTTCATGGTTATCACCTGATTTATGAACAGCTCTCTTGAAGTGCGTTGAGCAAATTCCCTTAGTAATACTTCAATTTATTATATATGCATATTTTAGAAGATTAACTACTAGAGATACATTTTTCGTACATATATATCAAGAATTCCATAGCTCTAACATATTTTTTTAGGATCTGTATCAAAAAAAAATGTCCTAATGAAAACGGACAAGAAATAGTTAAATCAATTCAATTAGGGCTAGCCCAATCGTCAGCTCGTGGTAAAAGGTATTATAAATACGCAAGCGTTACATTTTTTAAAACTTTACAGAGCACAAGAAGCAGAGGCAAAGCGAGTACACGAAGAATGATAATGTTTGTTATGTTTTCCTTATTAAAAGATATTTTGATCGATAATTTACAGTCATTTTTTCAGACATTTTATTGGCATTTCAAAAACAGTATTTTTCGGACACTTTTTCAACACTAAAAATATTCTTATAGGCATTTTGCAGACATATTTTCATTATTTTAAAAATATCTTTATACATATTTTTTAGATATCTTCAACGTTTTTAAAATATTTGGATAAATATTTTATTTAAATTTTAATAATGTATTTGAAATATTGCAGTCCCAGCGTGTTTTTCGCCACTAACAGATTTTTACAACGTTTTCTAAAACCTATTTGTAACATTTCAAAAACATTTAAAAAAATATTTTTTTAACATTGCTTGCTGATTTAAAAATATTATTATAGGCATTTTACCGACATTTTTTCAACATTTAAAAAATATTTTTATAAGTGTTTTTCAAACATATTTTCAACGTTTTTAAAACATTTTATTTACATTTTAATGTTTTTGAAATATTGCAATCCCAACGTATTTTTGGCCATTAACAGATTTTAGCAACATTCTCTAAAACATATCTGCAATATTTAGAAAACACTTAAAAAAATATTGTTTTAATGTTTGTTTGCTGCTTGGGAAGGAAAGCCGATTGTGTTAAGAAAAAGCTCTTATGTTAATGAATTTCGTATCGTTGCAAAAGCGTGGTGGATGACGTCACGAAGTTAATATGCGTAAAATGGCGTACATGATAATGCAAGTTCCACTTCAAAAATTATAAATGAAGATACGTTTGTTTTGCATCAATAACGCAGTTTTCGTCGTTCGAAGCCTGCTTTTTTAGTTTGATCCACATTTATTTTATTTGTATGTGGAAGACAAACGAAAATTACCTTATATCAATACATGGCCTAAAATTCGTTTATTTGTTCGCTGAAGAAAAATAAAAATTATCTCAACTTACCGTATGTTTATGATATTGATGGAAATGAAGTTTAGTGTTGATCATATTCAATTTTGAATTAGGTAAAGATAGATTTTAAGCTTGTATAGTTGTGTTGATTTAGTAATTATTTAAAATCCTAAAGCTTTACGAGAAATATCGTTTTAGTTATTTTATGCTGAAATTAATCAGACATTTTGGTTTCTTAGATATACATATAAATACAGCTGTTTGGTGTTATTCAGATTACCTATGGTATTAATGTACAACTTTCCCAATTTTTGTTGTATTTTAATTATTAAACTTATACAATTGAGTGGCGTCCAACAAGAAAAAACAAACAAATGCTTTACAGATTATATCTATGAACCTATCTCTGAATCCCTCACAACCTATCAAAAAAAGTTCTCAACTATAGTAAGTTTCGTAAGTATTGTACTTGAGCTGGACCGTGGTGCAACTTACCTCTTTAATAATAATAACAATGTTTATTTACAGGAAAACCCCAAAAACAACAGATACAACAATTGTGAAGGTGTACAAAAATAGTCAAATTTGAATATAATATGGAGTACTATTAATACTTTAATTAAGTAATATAATTGAATTAGGTAGCAAAATTAAATTATAACAATTGCATAAGAATCTAAATTAACTACATTACGCTTAACTATAGTATTATACATAGAAAGATCCATCTTCATTGGAAATGAAATATTTTGCTTTATTTTTAGATCCATTGAAAGATAGTGCAAATAAATCGAGGGCTGGATAGGAGTTTGCGAAGCGCATAAACCTTTCAGAAGCCATATTATAAAGGTACTTCGTTTTATGGCGCTTTACACAAACAAGATTAGTATGGCTTACTGTTTTTCCATGTATGTTAAGGGTAATTAATTGTAGAAGGAAGGAACAATCTAGTTGACCATTCAGTAGTTTATACAGAAATGTAAGCTCAAAGAATTTTTGTCTGGCAAGTAAAGTATTGCATTTTATAGCAGTAAGAGCACTTGTACAGGAAACATTACTTGCATGAGGACCAAATTTGTACCAAAAAAATCTTAGAAACTTGAGCTGAACTTGTTCGATTTTACAATACGTGTAGAGTGATGAGGTGGCCATACTTGAGATCAGTATTCTTGCAACAAACGAATGAAAAGTATATAGTTTTTAAAATCAGATGATTTCGAAAATGTTTTGTGCAGCGAAACAGAAATCCCAGTTGTTTCAATGCTTTATTACCTATCCAATGTATATGCTCACTAAAAGAGAGGTCAAACGAAAAAAGTAACTCCCAAGTCAGTAACTGTATTCTTAGTTTGAACAGTAACGTGGTTAATAGTATAATTAAATCCGATAGGTTGTTTAATACGATAAAATGTAATTCTAAAACATTTAGACAGGCTTAGATCCAGTCCATGCATTGAACACCAAGAACATAACGCATTTATATCGGTCTGGAGTTTAACACAATCCTGTTCAGATTTTATGGCTTTAAATATTCTAATATCGTAGCAAATAACAGAAACTTTGAGTGCTTAAATATAAGCTTAACATCATTGATATATAATAAAAAAAGTAATGGTGATAAATGCGCACCTTGAGGAACTCCTGATGTTATAGAGATAGAGACAGAGAAGAAATTATGGTATTTCACTATTTGATACGACCACTAAGGTAAGAGTTTAACCATGATATCAATGGATCACACAGACCAAGTTGATTTAATTTTATGATGAGCATTTTATGATTTACTCTATCAAAGGCTTTTGCAAAATCTGTATAAATTGAGTCAAGTTCTAATATACCAAAAGATACCAATCAGCACACCAAAATCTTTATTTGTCATAAAAAAAGAATCGTCCATATCCGGTTATGAGTATCGTAACCATTACATTCCATAAGTAGGAAGAATTCATGGTTCGTTCCATATTGATTATAAAGTTTTAATTTAACTTTTAATATACATGCAGTAAAAGAGCGCCTCGAGTGGGACTTTAACCCACAACCACTACTTTGGTAGGGTAGGTCTCTACTATCTGATCTATCGAGGAAGCTAGTTCCACTCGATTTAATCCTAAACTGTATGTACCTTACTAGTTAGATGTTATATAATTTCTTCATATATATTGATTTTTTTAGGGAATCTGTTGCTGTATGTACATTAGAACTTAATATAAAAATGTATAATGTATACAGTGTTATGTCATTGTCGAACTTAGATTCGTTCAAATACTTTCTATCGTTTAAGTTATTTCCATATACAGCTACATGTCCAGGTTTAGAATTATTCACTTTTATTCAAAAATTGTAAACTGTTGACAAGTTGACAAGTATTTCCATGTGTGAAACAAGTCCTTCAATTTATATAACTTCTCCGGTTGATTTGAATTATAAGCAGCTGATGGTTACTGCAAATGTAATGAATCATTGACATATTGAACACATGTTGAGCATTGGAGTACAAAGCTTACCTCAAATAGAAATTAAAGTACCAAGTAGCATCGTTTACAACAAAATTCTCTCATATCTGTACCGATTTTCAAAATCAAGTACCAGCATTAAACTTTATTTCTTTTAGTTTATTAAGCATTCACATTGTAAATTCGTATAAAGAAAAATGTTACTTTTAATTATATACACATTTAAGATATGAATAGGTTGTTACATTTATCAACAAAGACCTTCGTTAGTTTGTATACATACATAAAAAAAATCAATTTTCAGTTTCATAAAGTCAAACATTCAAACACGCGTTTGAGTGTCATAAAGTTTGTATTTTAAACGTAAAATAGAAAAAATCACTTTTACAAGTTAATAGCTTGTATAAAACTGTCATTAATAGCATGTGTATGTGCGACCGTAACTTGACAATTAGTAACCCGTCGTCGTAATTATAGTATTTTACATTTCAAGGCAGGTAAACAGTTTTACTAGCGATAGGATGAGGATGACTGGCGAGGCTATCACATCATTGAGGCTGTAAAAATTGTTACCTGGCGTATCATGTATTAGTATATTCTTCCACGAGCGTATAATGATAGCTGTTATTCACGAGGATAAAGTTCAGGCCACGACTCGCGAAGCGAGGAGTGCCCTGGTTATCCAAGTGAATAACAGCTCATTATACGAGAGTAGAAGTAGAGTAGAAGACTATACTTTCTCTATGACTACAAATAATAAAACTTTATAATAAATATGTTATTAAAAAAATGTACAATTTATGCGAACTACATCATTGGAAATTTATAACTAAACAGAAATAATAGATAATTAAATAATCAAAAACATCAATTCTTGTGAATATTGATTGTAATATTACTACAATTAGTAATGTTCACAACTGGTGGACCTGAATTCTGACATATTTACTGCACCCATTGCACTATTCGATAGTATATTCAAAGAAGTAGTTGGCTTCATTTCTATTGATTGGAGTATTTTCTTCGCAGTGTTCATTTTGTTGGTCATGGAATCCTCTATGTACCCTTCAGCTACTGATATGCTCTTCCAGCCGCCATGCCTTTTGAGGGCTGTAATATCTCCCCCTGCATCTACTAATATAGTAGCTGAAGTCCTACGAAAATTATGTCCGGTGTATAATTCAGCACTCGGCAAATTTAAATAGGTGTCTATTTGTTTTCCCATGAATCCGAATTTATTAATACCAATGTTTTGCACAGTGAATTTTCCATGTTGGTAGCTCAAAAAAAAAGATCTGTTTGCATTAGCTGGACATATGTCGTAAAATTTGCCTGTAATGGTAAATTTTCGTACAGTTTTTGTTTTCGTATTTGGTATCGTAATTAAATAGGCTGATGCAAGATCTTAGATATCATCAATATTCATAGAACGGAGTTCCATACTGCGACATGCGCCCATTATGCCCATTATCAATGCAACCGTAAAAATATTTTATATAAAAATAACGCATGGCAAATTTGAAGTTATTACCTTTGTTGCAAGAAATATATTATCAGGTGTTTCACTAATAAATTTATTTATCTCGTTAGGAGTAAATGGTTTGGATTTTTTCGCGCGTTAGCTTCCGACTGACGTTTTAGGAAAACGCGCAGTTGGGAATAATGTTCTATATTTATTTCGTTATTTACGGTTAATATACTGTAACATTGTGTATACTTTCCACATGGACGAGGATTTGTATTTTTCAGAAAGTTGTGTAAAGTATGCTAATAGAACGTTCTCAGAAAACGAATTTACCTTATTAATACTTCTCCATTCCATAAATCTGTCACACGTTTCTTTATATTGTTTCCTTAATGTTTCGGGTAACAACTTATTTACTGTGGATTTTGCCGCTTGCAATATATCAGGCGGTGTACGTGTTTCACTAATGCTGCTTTCACCATCCGAATTCATTTTGAAAAGAATGAAAGACAAACTGCGGAAAAAATGTGATTGATTTGATTAATATGCGCCCATTGTATTCCAAAATGCAACAATATGATTGGTGTTCAGGTCGTGGATTCCAGTTGAGAATACAACGGGCGTGTAGAATTAGTATAATTATTATATATGATGCTTTCAAAGAATACCTAGATTATTTAATAGTCATAGAGAAAATATTTTCAGACACAGACACAGGCACAGGCACACGCACAGGCACAGGAAAAAACACAGACACAGGCACAGGCACAGACAAAGACGCAGACACAGACACAGACACACACAGACACAGACACAGACACAGACACAGAAACAGACACAGACGCAGACCCAGACACAGACTCAGACACAGGCGCAGACACAGACACAGACAAAGAAACGAACACAGACACGGAAACGGACACGGACACGGACACGGACACGGACACGGACACGGACACGTATACGTACACGGACACGGACACGGACACGGACACGGACACGTACACGGACACGGTCACGGACACGGACACGGACACGGTCAAGGACACAGACACAGACACAGACACAGACACAGGCACAGACACAGGCACAGGCACAGACACAGACAGACACAGACACAGACACAGACACAGACACAGACACAGACACAGACACAGACACAGACACAGACGCAGACACAGACTCAGACACAGGCGCAGACACAGACACAGACAAAGAAACGAACACAGACAAGACACGGACACGGACACGGACACGGACACGGACACGGACACGGACACGGACACGGACACGGACACGGACACGGACACGTACACGGACACGGACACGGACACGGACACGGACACGGACACGGACACGAACACGGACACGGACCCGGACACGGACACGGACACGGACACGGACACGGTCACGGACACGGTCAAGATGCGGACGCGACGCGGACGCAGACGCAGACGCAGACGCAGACGCAGACGCAGACGCAGACGCAGACGCAGACGCAGACCCAGACGCAGACGCAGACGCAGACGCAGACGCAGACGCAGACGCAGACGCAGACGCAGACGCAGACGCAGACGCAGACGCAGACGCAGACGCAGACGCAGACCCAGACGCAGACGCAGACGCAGACGCAGACGCAGACGCAGACGCAGACGCAGACGCAGACGCAGACGCAGACGCAGACGCAGACGCAGACGCAGACACAGACGAAGACGCAGACGCAGACGCAGACGCAGACACAGACACAGGCACAGGCACATACGCGGACGCGGACGCGGACCCGGACGCGGATGCGGACCCGGACGCGGATGCGGACTAGACGCAGACCCAGACACAGACACACACACAGACATAGGCAAAGAAACAGACACAGACACAGACACAGAGACAGACACGGACACGGACACGGACACGAACACGGACACGGAGACGGACACGGACACGGACACGGACACGGACACGGACACGGACACGGACAGACGTCAAGGACGCGGACGTGGACGCGGGCGCGACGCGGACGCAGACGCAGAGGCAGACGCAGATGCAGACGCATACGCAGACGCAGACACGGACGCAAACGCAGACGCAGACGCAGACGCAGACGCACACGCAGACGCACACGCAGACGAAGACGCAGACGCAGACGCAGGCACAGGCACATAGCGGACTCGGACGCGGACCCGGATGCGGACTCGGACTCAGACGCAGACCCAGACACAGACGCAGACACAGACATAGGCACAGACACAGACACAGACACAGACACAGACACAGACACAGACAGAGACACAGACACAGACACAGACACAGACAAGGACACAGACACAGACAAGGTACAGCACAGGCAGTTTCAAGTTTTGGCCGATTACAATTTGGGAACGGTTACAGATTTAACATATATATATATATATATATATATATATATATATATATATATATATATACATATATGATCTAAAGATTTTATTGCAATGTTTAGTTACATACTTGCATTTTGTAATGGCTTCAAGCAGTAAGAGTGCAAAATTATCCTTGAGTAAGAATAAAACTAATATCTTGCTCAAGGTCTTGGTGCAATCACCTGCAGCAACATTCAAAAAATTCTCACTTAGAACTACTCCAGATGCAGTAATTTTATGATATCGGATGTGGCTAAAGTGCAGAGGCTAACGGAAGAATTGGGGGAAGCCAATAATTCCCTAGCTAAAGTGCGCCAAAACATTCATGAGACGCAAAAAGTGTTGCATACTTTGGAGAATTTAGGTGTTTAAGTTTAGTTTTTTTATTTTATTAATTAGTGTTAGTTTATGGTTTAAAATTTTTTTGTTAGGGTTGTGATAATATATAAAGAATAAATTAATATTAAATTAAAATTTGTGTTTATTCTAACATTGCAATAATTTTAGTTACAGTGAATACTCATTCATTATCTAGTAATTGGGGGTAAGGGGGGCTGGTTGAAAAAATATTTGATGTCGTATCAAGAAATTTTGAGCACACAAACTGTAATTATAATCCTTTATACTAACATTCTATTTCTTGTTAAGGGTTACGTTGTATTAAAAGATATATAGGTGTTCAAAAATTATTTTCGTAATCTAGTTCATCACTTCACCTTTAGCAATCTTGAAAAACGGTTAAAGTATACTAGAAATATTTTTACCACAAGTATTATAAGTAAAAAGAAAAATTAAACATTTTTTTTATTCTAACATTTCAATAATTTTAGTTACAATGAATACTCATTCAATCATTATCTAGTAATAGTAGCCATAAATTGTTTAGTATCTATAACACGTATTCCCGATAAATTCACTGTTAACAGCAGTAAAAGAGAAAATTACAAAAAAAAAATTAATAAACATGTAAATGTATGAAGCATGTTTTACACGTTAATTATATTTTATCACACATATTTTCATAAAAATTATTGCAACCACTTCACATTTTTTTTTTCTTAAATTCTTGACCTTTTTATACGTGACAACACTACATATTTCAAATTAAGAAACTACAGAGAAATTACAAAAAAATCCATTTGACAATTTTTTTCTTAATCTTTTTATACATGATAGCGCTACATGTTCAAATTAAGAAAACTACAGAGAAATTACAAAAAAAAAAAACTAACGAACATCTAAAATATATGAAGCATGTTTTTGCATGTTAATTATATTTTATCACATTTTCCTACAAATTATTACAACCACTTCACGATTTCTTTTCCTTGAATTCTTGACCTTTTTTTATGCATGACAACATTACATATTCAAATTAAAAAAAAACTACCTTACACATCCAAATTGTCTAGTGTCTGTGACACGTTTTCGGCATTTCGTATATCTCGTCTTATTCTCTCTTATTTGTAGCTTCTGCTAATTCGACGCTTAGGCGCTTCACACGACACGTTACAGACACACGTATAAAATTTGACGCAACCACTTAACACTTTTAATTTTAAACAGTTCCAAGGTACTGGGAAGATACTTGGTCTGATGTGTTCCACCTTCCTCCTCAGGTGCTCCGATTAGCGTTAAATTTTTCCCCCCGGTATTGGAGTTGCAGAAGTGATGCTGAAAAATAGTTATGGAATAATCAGTAAAATGAGAACTAAATTAAGTAAAGTATACTTACTTTTCAATATGGCGACATAGGTATTCCTCAACATCGCTATCTCTGATAGAGATAATTGGAGGTATCGGTAGCTGCTGCTGCTGCCGGCTCGAATATGGCACCAAGATATCATGAAATATATTACATTTCTTCTTGAACGATAGTTTGGATTTTTTTTACTTGAAGCCATCGTGACTACTATTACTAGATAAGGAATGAAGGAATGAATATTCACACGTCAACACTACATACATGAAAAATCTGTTAACGTTAACAAAAAGAAATTGGGGTTATCAAGCGGTTACTACTGCTACCACTGCAAACGTATATAAAAATAATCAAACTGAAGCGCGTGGAAAATATTCAACAAGTGAAAATAAATTAGTAAACGTGTGAACATATTTCAAACAAGGTTAACTTAAAATTCTCGGGTAAAAGGAATACATTATATACAACGCTTTGAATGGAGCACCTTTATATATTAAAGCACTTTTGTACATTTTGTACAAGCTATGACTACTACTTCTATTCAAAATCACATGCACAAATACTGTTTTTCAATTGAATGGTGGCTTTTTATTAATATTTAAAACATAAACATTTTAAAAAACTAATTATGCACATCACATGCACAAAAAGAATGTTTTTAAATTAAATGGCAGCTTTTTATTGATATTTAAAACATACACATGAAGGAGACCGGTTTTTTTCAATTTAAAACGCTTTAGCATATTTTAAGACACGTAACCACTTTCAGCATCAATAAATAACGTCTTATATAGATCAAGTACTCGACCTGCAATTAATGATAATGATTATTCAATTAGCCTGACGCTACGTTGCTTTTTTTCTCAAAATACTGCGTAGCATTTCAGCATCAATAAAGTATACTAAAAATTATAATTTTCATCGTTTTGTTACTAAATTAGTAATTATATTTGATATTTGATTCATTAGGTATTTTGAAAATAAAACTTTACTTACGAATTTAAAATGCATATAATTGAAAGCGTTTTTTTTTTTTTATTTAAGTTTCTATCCATATAGTACTACTGTAAAACAACATTAACAGTACGTGATTTTATTTTTTTACCTTCTATTTGTA
The DNA here is from genome assembly GCA_036346205.1 of Vesta saturnalis. NCBI lineage: Eukaryota > Metazoa > Arthropoda > Insecta > Coleoptera > Lampyridae > Vesta > Vesta saturnalis. Next base: position 1,392,977 of record JARFJB010002002.1, on the reverse strand, counting down.
ATTTTTGTATAATTTCAACATTTGCATACTCCGTATATAAGGTACCTGAAAGAGTTCTATTTTTAGAGTGAATTTATTTTATAAGTTTTTAAATATTTGCGATAAGTACCCATACCGTGAAAATCTACATTTTTTATAGCTGACACTATTATCCATGAATTATTGCTCATTTTTTTTGCTAAATATGAGGATAATACCATTCCGTTTTCATTTGTGTGAAATTATTTAATTAGCAATTTTCAAAATTCGATTAAACATTATTAAGGCACCTTTTACGCACAATACTAATACGGTATTAAAAATATTATGTGACGTTTCGTTTATTCTGAACCATCATCAGGTTTATTTTTCTTATGGGGTTAAGATATATTTTATGTCGTTGGATGGAGAATGTTATGCTGATTTTAGCAATATATAACACTTTATGGTTTGATCGACTGCGAACTAAAATAATGAGAAAAATATGAAGAACAAGATTCCGCCTTCTTGGATCCAGCAAGGAATAATTACAGTAGTTCTACTTATTTAATTTGTTAAACTCGTTAGAACATCCAAAAAATATAAAAACATTTAAACAATTTAAAAAAACATTAACAAACAACTCAAACAAGTAGGTCTATGTAACACGGCATAATAGCGACAACGCAAATTTATCGATAGGTAACAACAAAATAATTACACAGACAGACAAATAAAATTATTATAATAAATGTTCGAACAAGTTTCCTCCTTCTTGAATACAGTAACGAATTCTTCTTCTACAATTGTTTACGCTTCTTTGAATGGTTCGCCTGGGAATTTGACGAAGTTCATTAACAACCCTATTCTGGAGTTCTTCTATATTTTGCGGTGGCGTCTTATAAATCATATTTTTAAATAGCCCCAGAGGAAATCTAAAGGGGTTAAATCTGGACTCTTGCTGGCCACCTAAGTGGTCCCCTATTTCCCATCCATTTATCAGGAAATTCGCAGCATTATGAGGAGGAGCTCCGTCCATTTGCCACCAGAGAGTCCATCTTTCGTTTAGCTGAACATCATCCAAAAGGTCTGATATTTCGTGTGTTAGAAATGCGAGGTAGCGTTGAGACGTTAGGATACCTTCGTAAATAATTGACCCAAGGAGTCCTATCCTTCCAGATTCCAACCCACACATTAAAGGACCGGTGGCCTTGTCCTCGCATTTGCCTGTTAATTCGTGGATTTTCAACGGACCAGTAGTGCTCGTTATTACGATTAAACATTCCATTAGTGGAAAAATTGCACTCATCCGTCCAAATTATTTGATTGAGAAAGTTGCGATTTTCCAGCATTTTGGTATTAAGTTGGTTACAAAATCCAACCGTCTCATATCGTCCCCAGGCCGAAGAGTTTGACTAACGTGTAACTTAAATGGTTTATAACGGTGTTGCTTTTAACACTCGCCAAACTGTCGTTTTTGGCACTTCAATAGTTTGCTCTATTTGTCTGGTAGATGTTGAAGGATTTTCTTGAACCTAAGATGGATAACATAAAGTCATAACTCTCCAAAAAAAATGTCTGCTGAAATTAGCAGTGAAGTGAGTGGAAATTCTTATAATTAGTATAATACTAACAAATAGTACCTGATGTAATATTTCTTCTTCGGCATCTCTGTCTAGTCTGCTACCATATGCATTTCGAGGTTTCTGAAAACATCCAAATTCTCGCAAATTTTGGTCTAATTTTAAAAATATCTCTGGTTTGGTTGCTGCTCTCCGGATATTCCTCTAAATATCTTTGTTCTGCTCTGACACTATTTCTATTGCAGCTATGAAATATCCTTATCATGTCTCGTTTTTCTGAATTTGAAAACATTCTAAAGAAATTTGCAAATTTTAAAGCACTAACACGAAGGATCTTGCAGTTATTACCCTTTTTACAATTAGAAAATGACATGACAAAAGCCAACTCCTGAGTTTTGTTTGATTCATGGGTATCGTGATAATTTAATATTTAGTTTTTAATTTAAGAGTATTTCAGTTCGCAGTCGATCAAACCATGAAGTGTTATATATTGCTAAAATCAGCATAACATTCTCCATCCAACGCCATAAAAATATGTCTTAACCCCGATAAGAAAAAATAAACCTGATGATGGTTAGGAATAAACAAAACGTCGCATAATATTTTTAATACCGTATTAGTATTGTGCGTAAAAAGGTGCCTTAATAATGTTTAATCGAATTTTGAAAATTCCTAATAATAAGGTGCCCAAAGGCGAAAAACGAAAATCGAAATTTTTAGTTTTTTGAGCATAAAGCCAAATCCATTCGAGTTAGCTTAAATTTCTTTTCAGATTATTACTCGGCATTGAATTTAGCAAAAGTACCGAATTTAAACCTATATCCTATCTCTTATAATAAGCGAGATCCCCATGCTTGCCTTCGATTTGGGACAGCCTGTAGATCTATAATCCAGTAAAGCATCTTTATTTAGTTAAATTCTCGGTAAAGAGGAGAATTGTAGCATTTTATTGATATTTAAAACATAAACACACATACACATCTTTTTCAATTTAAAACGCTTTAGTAGACTTTCTTTAAATATTCAAATTTAATGTGGCTTTTATATTAAATTGTTTTTTTTTTCAAATGCAAATAAAGCATTAAAGATAGAGTTGGATTTTGCACAGTTAGGCTCAATCACATCTTGATTAACACTGAAGAGAAAGTAACCTATATCCTTTCATTTGGAAGTAAGATTTCCTGTAAAAGTTTGTACTTGTTTTGGTTCAATGATTTAGAGTATACGTATATATGTTTAAATTTCAAACCATTTTTCTCAGTAAGCAGACTGATCATTGTGTGTGTTTTATTGTATCTGATAATTGTTTTCTTAGTTCTCCTAATGGAGGTAAAGTGAAATCAAAACCTATTTTAATATAAAATTAGTAAATAGCTATTGTTGCACTCATACGAAATTAAAAAAGAAGACTATAAATCTTAGCACCATTGAACTTAATCTGTACCTTAGGCGACGAAAGTTATGAGTAATTTAATATACATGAGATAACGTAAATTCAGCTTTGTTTATAGAACTACTACATGGGCGTAGCTAGCGAAGGACAGGGAGGCAACTGCCCCCTGGAAGAGCAAAAATAAATTAAATAATTTTTAAATTTTAATAAACAAAAATTAAATCTAAAATATACATATTTTTCTGTTCTGCATATTTTTTTGTTATCTGTTTTATATATTTTGTTTGTTGTTGTGGTCGTTTGGTTGCTTTTATGAACATTTTAAAATTAATTAATAAGCTCTAATAAATAAAATTATTCGCGTGTCCTTTGTCACTAAAATATAGTTCAACAGCAAAAACAAAGCTGATTGAAAAACTGACATAGTGCTAAATATGTATTAATAGCGTTTTCGATCTATGCATTTAATGCATTGGTGCACACCAGCATTGTCCCATACCAGAATTGGATAAAAATGAGTGTTCGATTTACTCTCAGGATACGTCAAAATTTAGTGTTCGATTCAACCACTTAACAGTCGGACATTTTTGAGAAAAATGGTAAAAAATTGTCACTTTTTTTGTTTTCATTTAACTACATTTTTAATCCTATTAATTAATTAAAATAAATTTACTCAATAAGTAGTTTTAGTGTGAAATATTTTGAAACATTCAATACACAATCCTACATCAGAATCCGAAATAAATACTCATATAACGTGCGTAAGACCTGCACCAACAAGTTAAAACAAAAGTTGCCTGTACGAGACTCGGATCGTCAGTGTACGGAAAAATGTCACGCCCGAGTGCAGTTCGTGCAAAACTATCAAGTGGTTAAAACACAACTTGCTCCAAATCCTAACATAGGACAATATTTTTGCAACAACTATTGAGTTGGTGTAAGTGCTCTTGTCTAGCGACAGTGTCCTATTTAATAGTGTAACGAAACACCACTGGTTTTCTTCGAGAAAATCGAGATACAAGTGAGGAATATACGGAACGGGCGATGCGAATGTTCTGACAATTTCTAGGCTCAAAAGGGTATATAAAATTGCCTATCCGGCGCGAAGACAGACAGTACAGTACAGTACATAGTGCAGGATACGAAGTTGCATACGGCGAATAGAAAGCGAGGCGTGATATTTAAAAGCGGAATAGTTAAAAGTGTTGAGAAAGTGAATATTTGTGTTGTTTTGTAACTTTATTGGTTTTAAATAAAGTTGGTGTGAATAGTTATTAGTGTTAAATTATTGCCTGAGAAACAAGAGGAAAATCCGTAACAATAGTTTTACCACAGAATAAAGAGACAGAAATCACAGAAAAGACAATATGGATATAAGAAATTGGTTACAAAAAGGTAAGTTAAATAATTTCAGTAGAAAATTAAATTTTTAATTAAAACTTTAGAGTCATTCCATTAAAATGGTCCAAAATTTGAAAATTGGTTGCTCGACCAGCACCAAATAAAACAAAACTACCATGTAATGATAGCTTATAATGTAGATATGTTATATCCGATGTTAATTTTGTTCAAAATTATTTGTATCTCAACGTTTGGAAAAAATTCATTGCAGCCCTTTACAAAATTGCCAATTGCTCTTTACTCTTTGCTTGTATCTTTGTGAAACAATTTTTGTTAGCTTTGGCAAAAGATTCTGTGCATTATTAATATAATTTTATATTTTTCATTATTATGATGCCGACTTTTTGCCTTCAATTATAACAAAATTACAATGATGCACCGATTTTGAGAGCTGATATCTCAAATGGGACTAAATATAAAAACTTGAAATTTTCACATATTAAAGATCAAACAGCACTTTATACGTGCTATTAATTTCATTTTGTGTTTTAATCTAGAGAAAATATTAACATCGGATATAGTATATCCACATTATAAGCTATCATTACATGGTAGTTTTGTTTTATACTAATTTTTATACTAGGACTAAGAACAAGAATGATATTAATTATTAGGTTATTATTTTTAGGTCAAAATTTCTAAAACGGAAAAAGTTCATGATGACAGTAGTGGCAGTGGAAGCAATGATTGTGATGAAGATGAAAATAAAATGGTCGGAACATCAAAATCGGAATCTATTTTTGAAGGAGGCTCAAGTAGTTCTTCAAATCTACATGAAGCTGTCTCTGGAACTGGGACCTCTAAACAAACTGAAGAACGCGATGGCTACCATGAAAATGACATTGGTCGTTATATTAATTGTGCCAATAACTTGCCTTCTGAAAAAAAGAAGGAATTGTTGACAAACCCTTGGGTTCCATCATCCAATTACGATTTTGCTTCTGATGCCATTCACTTGAAAAGAAAATTTAACCATCGCTGGTTAGATCAATATACTCCATGGCTGGTGTACTCAAGTCGTTTGAAAGGTGCTCTATGTTTGTATTGTGTTTTATTTCCACCAAGAATTGCTACAGTTAAAGGAGTTTTGGGGTCATTTATGGTAAGGCCTTACATGAAGTTTAAGGATATACATGAAGATTGTAGAAAGCACGTTGGCAGCCATTACCACAAATCTTCAACAGCTGCTGCAAACGCATTTCTTGAAAATACTCCTGTGTGTCCAGTTGCAAATAGGGCGCCATAAGACGATTGAAGAAAATAAACAAACATTGTCAGCAATTATTTCATGCATAATATTTTGTGGAATTCATGATTTGCCGCTTAGAGGAAAACAAGGAAATGAGGGAGTTTTCTTTGACCTTTAAATTTGAGGATTGACTCTGGTGATGAGAAGCTAAAGAGCCACTTGGATAAATGTCAAAAACGTAGTCTGTACCTCACCAACAATTCAAAATGAGATCATACAATTATGCGGTGAAGTTATCAAAGAAAAAATAATCGAAGACTGTAAACGGGCAAAAGCTTATGCTGTAATGGCTGATGAAACAGCAGATATCGCTGAAAAGAGCAACTTTCTATTGGATTAAGGTTCTATGATGAAAGCCAAAAATAATCAGGGAGGAATTTGTAGGCTACATTGAGTTAAAATGTCAAGATGCTTCTACAATCGCTAGCGCAATTCAAAGTTTTTAGAAGATAATAATTTTTCCGCCGATAATTGTGTGGGATTCGGATTTGACGGGTGTTCCACGATGGCCGGCAAAGAAGGTGGTGTATAGGCCATTCTTAAAAAAGTACGCTAAATCTTTATTTTCCATTGCTCCAGCCACAGACTAAATCTTGTGGTCAATGATACTAGCAAGCTACCAGAAATAACAAACACAATTGCAACGGTTAAAGACACAATAACCTTCTTTCGTAAATCGCCAGCCCGTAGGAAATCGGTTCCAAATCTTTCAAGGCTCTGTGAGACCAGATGGTCGGAAAATATAAGAGCATAAAAAATTTTTAGAAAGCTTCACTGACATTGTTAAAGCACTAGAACATCTATCTGTCGAAGGAAACTATGCAACAAGAAAATCTGCCTACCAATTGCACTGTGCAGTTACTAAACCAATATTCATCTTCGGCTTAAACATAATTGCAAGATACTCTGCAATTTTGAACCCGTTGTAAACGTTTTACAAGGTAAAAGTATGGATTTGGTTATGGTGAAGAAACATATTGATGATATTCTAGATGTAATCAAAGAAGATCGACAAGATGTCGAAAATGTTTCTTATGAATTATTTAAAAAATCACTTGATATCGCAGAGAAAGTAGGGGTTGAGTTGTCAGTACCACGAGTCACTCAAAAGCAAGTACACAGAAGTAATCCACCATCTGAGTCTGCAGTTGAATACTGGAAGCGGTCAATAATCATCCCCTATCTTGATTCTTTAACTTCGTCTTTGGATGCTAGATTCTCCAACGAAAATACACCTGCTTTTGCTTTAACTTATCTTCATCCTTCAAGCATGCTCAAAATGGCTTCAAAAGATTTCAAAAATAATGAAGAATCTTTCATGGAATTTTATAAGTTGGGTGATGTCTCTGCAGAATTAGATTTGTGGTACAATATGTGGAAGAAAAAGAATTTAGCAGAAGACAAATTAAAGGACATTGAAGTGGCTGCACTTTTGGAGGAAGCTAATGTTTTTTTCCCTGCAACAAGGCACGCACTGCTAATATTAAGTGCTTTTCCATCCACTACTGCTACCGTGGAAAGATCGTTCAGTACCCTGCGAAGGGTGAAAACCTGGCTCAGGAGTACAATGGGTGATGACAGACTCATTGGGTTGTGTTTGATGAGTGTGCATCGAAAATTTTTGGAGGAAAATCAGGACTGCATAGTGAAGAAAGTTTTGGATAAATTTAATTTAAACCCAAGAAAAATGTTATTAGTTTAATTTAAGTATAATTAAAATCTCAAAGTTTTGTTTTCATTTGCCTTTTCTTTTATCCTAAAATTTTACATTTTGAACGACCATGGATCATGGTTTGTCCCCCCCTGTTATAAATCTTGGCTACGCCCTTGAAACTACATCAGTTTACGATACATTATTAAAAAGAATAGTTTTCATTTTAAAAAAATGTGAAACGTTTTTTGTACTAACGTGGAATCAGATCATGTGCAAAGGCATAAAGCTTTCGCACTCATGGGCGAGATATGAATAAATCTTTTCTTTGTATGTCACCTTCCATGCCCTAAATGAACCTAATTATGTATAAATGTAGAACAAGCGTTTTTTTCGATAACATTCCATAAAAATAATTTTAGATATAAACCTCTGGGTAAAGTTTACGAAAAAACGTTAAAAGAATTTATACCTAAAATATCTATCCAGATAAAATTTTTTATTTCAAACTAATTTTTAAAAGATCAAACATCTAATTTCACATCCATGTCTCGCTAAGCTGAAGGTTTTAATTTTTTTAGCAAATCCTCCAACCTCTTCTTTCTCTCATTAACACTTAATCCTTCCTTTTCTTTACTTTCTCTTCTTATCATGCGTACTACTTTCAAATTTTGCTAATTCTGAATCGTGTGTGCGCACACCCCCAGCCTTTTGTTATACATCTGTATCCTTGAAAACCACCAACCTTGAAAAATTCTTGTTCCCTCCCACATGAACTGATTATTTTTTAAGATGACCTTGACATATCTATTTTTAGATTTTTTCACCTTGAACAGCTCCAAACATTTCTCGCCAAAAGTTTGAACTGGCTCCAAGAGCTCCAAACATCTCTCACTTACACATTTACGCTTTATATGGAAATTCTCTATACTCCCCATATACAAAGCATTAGGGCGAGTGACCTTAAACTGAGCTAGAACCTACCCTATATCACCACTTGAATCAGGGGAACAAATTACAAAAGTTTGTTAGTTTGGTCTACTCTGTGGGCTCAACATTTAAAAAGTTAGCAATTATACCGACTTGGTTTTAAACAGTCTTCAGGGAGATTTTTTTCAATTTATTTTTAAGAAAATGTAGTATGACAAATTATTTAATGTTTAATTTTTATGTCGTTTAATGAGCTCTTGTTGGATTTAGATACTTGTCGAAGTAATACTTAGTTATTTTATCGCTTACGTTTCTAATATAAAAAATATTCAATAAAATTTCATGTATCTAGATTGAATTGAAAAGTAAAACCTTTTAATTTTTGCCTTGGGGCGTAAAGTTGCTCATACTTTTTCCATTAAAAAACTGTAACCTTAAACATGCCAACCTTTATTAATAATTATTTTCTTTTTAGTAAATTCTTTTGATGTGCTGATATTTTTCTTTTGTATTAAACAATTTTCAATGAAAATGTTTTCGTGCTATTACTTTTGATATAATTAAGTCAAGAACTTCGTAACGATCGCTAGTATTTTGTGAATATTTCATTTAACGATATATACCTACAGCACTATTTATTTACGTGTAGTGCATTGTTCACGACCTATACCTTTAAGAAATATAGGGAAAAACCGTTTACGTATGGATTTATTTAACACGCAAATCCTACATTTAGAATTCATTAAGTAAATATGCTTATTGTCCTCGAAACTGTAAAATAAAGGACACGGTACATTTTATTTATAGTTCGTAGTATACGATCAGTTTCTCCTTCCAAATTGAAGAGGATCAAATCTATGAAAACTTTATGCCTTTTAGAAGATTTCATTATCTAAAGGAGTTTGAGACAAACTTAGAAGAGATTAAATCGGTCGACTATGGACCCTAATGGATTATAAATGAAGAAGTTCTAAGGATAAAAGAATTACTTACATTAACATAAGTTCCCAGATATTAGAGCTTTGGGAAAGTTTCTATTGATTTTGTACATTTAAGGTCTACGTGTTTGCCTAATTTATAGAGCTACTTAATTGAAATAAATTTACATAATCTTAACTATGATTGATTGAGATGGGAAGAGTGAATTTCAGATAAGTGTAAATTTATTGTATTGTAATTAGAATCGATCTTGATTACTTTTTAATGTTGATTATTGCAGTTGGGAATTTATGTAGAATGTTTGTATTTAAAAGGTGTATAAATTAAATATTTTGAGAAGGAATATACGATGAAAGGTTTAAATCATGCGCTTTACGTTTGTATTTGGGAAGCAAGAGTTATATTTATTTTCTAGATAATTTTTAAAACTACAAACGAATCTACTTAATAGATACATAAAATTAAAAAATATTTAAAAAAATACAAATAAATCGCCTTTTGTGACACATTTGAAAATGCTAAGCGTAAAAAGTTAAACAAAAAAAATGAGAAATGCAATGGAACAAAAAAACAAGCTTTCATATACATGAGTAATGCTTCCATTGCAAATTCCAGTTTTAGATTTGAATCATTATCTAAGCGATTGGTGTGGCTGATGTTGTGTATGTGAGAGATATTAAGCATTACAAACCTCGCGACTTGTTCGTGATTTTAAGCAATTATACTGTTTTGAGAAAGGACACGTACAATGGATTGCAAAGATGTTTTTAGGTGAAAACGTAGAAACGTGTTGTGGTGCGTTGTCGTCTGTTCATAGAATGAAAATATGTTTACGCTATCTCGGTGATCCAGGCTATCAAAAAGGTATTGGACAAGAACTTGGTGTTAGTCAAGCTATGATACCACATACTGTGATTGCAGTAGTTGACAGTATAATTGCGCAATCATATTAGTGGATAAGGTTTCCAACCACCAACAATGGAGACAAAACAGGTGTGGCAAAGTAAATGTAAGTTTCCGACAGCAATTGGTGTTATAGATTGCACTCACGTAATCTACTTTAAACCTGCAAGCCACATGTGATGCCAGAGAACTGCTCAGTAGCGTTGATGTTAGTTGACCGGACTCCATGCATTATTCACGGATATGGAAAAATTCACAGGTTAGATTGAAATTAAGAAATAAAGCACTACTTGCTAATGATGGGTATGGGATAGAACTATGTCTCATGACTCTATTTAGAAATCCTGAGTTAAATTAGAAAAGGTGCCAAAGACAGGCGTCTTGTACTGCACAACGTCGCAAAAACTTTGGGCGATCCTGATTTTGAACCAGCTGAAGGGGAGGTATTCGATGAATATAAAGAAAATTATCAGGACAATAACGATGGCCTTTTTCTTCGTCATCAAGGACAAGAAGTCAGAAGAGGTATTGTAATAAGCACTTTTAATCATTAACTTACATGTTTTTTTATGAACTGAGTTTTTTATTTATCACAAAAGGAAAAGAAAACATTGTTTTTTGTTACAAATTAAATGTCCGATTTCCATCATTAACAATTTTTGGTAATGCAGATTGATTACGCTGCATCATTTCCAATTTCTTTTCATAGTATTCTTTTTGTACAATACTTGTGCGGTACTGTTGAAACAAAACCAAACGTTGGAGTTCTTTTGTAGTTTCTTCTGTTTCATATTTTTCTGTCACTAATTTTTTTCTTGGTGGCAACGGTTGAACAGCCGTAACAATAACAGATTGCTCAATAGTTGTTTCATTCTTTTCCTCTTCAAGAATACCAATTTGCAAGGCTCCTTCAATTCTTCCTATTGTAGTATTGCGGTCACTTTCCATAGCTTTTATTAACTGTTTTTCCCAATCCAATAATTTGATTGCTTTATTTCCAGTCTTTTTTTTAAATCTTGATTTCATATAATCAAATAAAGAATCCATACTCATGTTTGGGATTATATTATTAATAATTAAAAAAATGTGTCTTCCTCAAATGAATTTTAATATAAGTATGTTGACTATATATGTTTCGGCTATATAAATTACATAGCCACACAAACATTTTTTAATTCTTGATTTCATATTATTAATTTTGCATCTAGAGGTTTACCAAATGTTGCTTCATGTTTTCTTGTCACGAACTTAATTGCTTCGTCCTTTCTTCTATTTATTTTTGGTACTTGTGATTTTTCCAAACGTACAGGAGCATTGACAGTTTGTTCTGCTATGAATTGCAACTCGTTACTAATATTATTTTCCAGACTTTCATTACCACTGCTTGAGGATCACATTTTCAATGATAATCGTACAAATAATCATTTAAGATCCGTGAAATAACTGAAGTAAAGCTATAAAACGAACGAACGAAACGCTAATGAATGAAGTAAGAATGGCATGTTGAACCTGTTAATTACATGTGGACCTTTATTTCTATACAGGGTGTGGTGCGAAGAGTTTTGATTAAAAGTAATGGTGGATACAGTTATGTTAAACATCTGAAATTACGAAACTGTAGGTTTTGGATGATGCTGAGTTCAAACATAATATTGTCCTGAATGTGGCACTTCCGGTTATACCGAAAGTAGACGTCAACTATGTTATTTTAAATGAAACCTAATATTGTTTATTTTATTTTCGAATTCTACATGAAATTCTAGATAAAATTTATGCACAGTGTCCTATACCAAAAATGAATTATTTTCGAGATAATTCGATTTTTTTAAATCCTAGTCCACATTGAATATCGATATCTCCATTAATAACGAAGCTAGTGACGTGAAATTGTAATCAATAAACAACAAGCGCTTGCCCGTTAACTCCATATATCCACCTCATTGATATTTCATACAGGTGTTTTAAACTTAGCCGCCAACATGCACAATTCAAATCATTTATAAGTTGCTTACTTTAAATAGAACACTCTGTATTTTATTACATTTTCCGCTGTATTTATTTAAGTCAATTCGTTTGGTATCAGTATTCCCTATACCTAATCCAACCACTTTTGAGATATTTCATTATCTCAGTTAAAAATAACAACAGTTAATTATTTCAACATTAGTAAAGGGTAGCCATGATTTCCATTATTTAAGGTGATATTTTGTTATTTGTTCATAAGTTATTAATCCTGAAAAGTAACCAATAGCCTGAAAGGATTATTATTTGCGGATAACACTAAAAACGTTGACTAGGTAATTTGTATTAATTTAATTAGATAACTTCAAACAAAAATAACTAAATGTAATATTAAACAAATAAACTTTTATAATAAGTGTTCAAAAGTAGTACCATCTACTTCTAAACATGTATGAATCTTTTCATTAAGTTATGTCTTGTAATTCTGGAAATATGGTCGGGTGTTAGAGAATTAAAAGCAAGTACTCTCTGCATGATATCTTCTATTATCGTAACAGGTTTGGAAAATACCTGATTTTTAATGTAACCCCAAATACCAAAATCTAGAGAAGTCAAATCAGGAGAGCGAGCCAACGAAACGGACCCTGATTGGCAATCGATCTATCATCAAACACGTCGTAAAGATGCTGAGTAACAGGTCAAAGTTATGAAGAGGTGCTCCATCTTGCTGATACCAAGCTGATGCCGCCTCTCCATTTCTTGAAGTATGTAACGCCGGTCGTATGACTTCTTCTAAAATGTGGCAATATCCTGTACCATTTAAATTTTCGTCATAAAATTTTAATGCTAAAATTTTATCGTCTTTTATTGCACAAAAAACATTAAAACTCCAACTATCTTGAAAATAACATTCTTTACTAACATGTGGATTTTCATTAGACCAAAAATGAGAATTATGTCGATTAAATAATCCATTTTTGCTAAACTTTCTTCATCACACCATATAACTTTTTATGAAGTTTTCATCTTCTTGGGTCTTCATTAAAAACCATTCAGAATTCTACCCTTCGAGGAAGATCACCTAATTGTAAGTGTTGCACCAAATGATATGGAAATGGTTTTCATTTGTATTTTTTTAATCCGATGAATTGTTCTCGTCGACAAAGTAAGTTCTCTCTACAATCTCTAATGGAGGCATTTGGAGAGGCCTAAAATAACCCAAAACATTAATTTCGTTTATGTCACTGTCCACTAGTGGTTTATTTTATTAATTTTGTCTTAAATTGACCAAACTGACGGCAGTTTTAAGCAATCTTCTTACAATATCACCAGTTGCATTTGGTCGATTTGGATATCTTTCTGCAAAAACACGGCAACTCCGTCCAACAATTCTATTACACACGCCGTAAATAATAATAAGATTTAAAAATTATCATTGGTAAATCCTACATTTGCCATTACTTACTATGAAATACAAACTGGTAAAGAAAACTGTCAAAACAACATAAACAATTAACAAATCTTTGACAGCCATGCCTACCCTTTACTAATGTTGAAAAATTAAGTGTTGTTTTAACTAAGATAATGAAATATCTCAAAAGTGGTTGATTTAGGTATAGAATACCGATATAAAAACGAATTGGCTTAAAAAAATACAGCAGAAAATGTTACGACAACGGAAGATATGATGCAGAGAGACTTACTTGCTTTTAATTCTATAACACCCGACCATATTTCCAGAATTACAAGACATAACTTAATGAAAAGGATTCATAAATGTTTAGAAATAGATGGTGCTAATTTTGAACACTTATTATAAAACTTTGTTTGTTTAATATTACATTTAGTTATTTTTGTTTGTAAGTTACCTATTTAAATTAATACAAAATATCTAGTCAACGTTTTTAATGATATCCACAATTAAAATCCTTTCAGGCTATTGGTTACTTTTCAGAAGTAATAACTTATGAAAAATAACAAAATATCACCTTAAGTAATGGAAATCATGGCCTACCCTTTACTAATGTTGAAATAATTAACTGTTGTTATTTTTTTAACTGAGATAATGAAATATCTCAAAAGTGGTTGGATTTAGATATAGGGAATACTGATACCAAACGAATTGTAATAAAATACAGGGTGTTCTATTTAAGGTAAGCAACTTATAAATGATTTAAGTTGTGCATGTTGGCGGCTCAGTTTAAAACACCCTGTATGAAATATCAATGAGATGGATATATGGAGTTAACGGGCAAGCGCTTGTTGTTTATTGGTTACAATTTCACGTCACTAGCTTCGTTATTAATGGAGATATCGTTATTCAATGTGGACTAGGATTTTTCAAAATTTAAAAAATCGAGATATCTCAAAAATACTTCATTTTTGGTATTGACTTTGTGCACAAATTTTATCTAGAATTTCATGTGGAATTCGAAAATAAAATAAAAATATTAGGTTCCATTTAAAATAACAAAGTTGACGTCTACTTTCGGTATAACCGGAAGTGCCAGATTCAAGACAATATTATATTTGAACTCAGCATCATCCAAAACCTACAGCTTCGTAATTTCAGATTTTAACATAACTGTATCCGCCATTACTTTTAATCAAAACTCTTCGCGCCACACCCTGTATAGAGGATATCCTCGCAAACATAAGGTAATCATTATGAACACGAAAAGAAAGAAATGCCTATACTTTATCCTTCTGCTTTAAATCAAAACCTTATACTTCTACACTCAGAAAATTAGAATTAGTTAAATTAAATACATATCATTGTTAATCAACAGTTTTTTGAAATTTAGAAGAATTAAACGAAATCTAGTTGCATTCAAAAGACCTCAAACTGTTACTTTGACTAACAAAACATTGTTGAATCAGAAAAGTACAACTTCTACTGTGTAAATTGGTAAAAAACAATTAAATTGTACTTCTGTCAATCATTTCTATAAGCTAACACCATCTCTTGTTAAATTACCTCTTTATATAGTTTACATTAACTAATGATCATTACAAGTTTAAGGGACTATCAAGTATAGCCATTGAGTATATATATTGTATACTCAATGGTATAGCATTAAATTCTAACTATGAAATCGTTAATTAACCATATAAGGCTGTCAAGCAATCTGCAATGATGGTAAATTTAATATCGTAAATAAGATTAAATTGCAGGTGTATCAGCATCTTTCATGATATGTCACAGTAATTCGTTAAGAGTTAAAGTTGTATCACGTAGGTACCCATTATTTGTTACCAATCGTTGTAGGTTTGTGAGCTATAAAAAGGTAAAGCATGGAAAATATTGGTAGTATATACAATACCTTATATCCTATTATTAATCTTAGCAATCCTAGTGCATTCACGATTCGACTGTGTTGACGTTGACGGAGGATCACGTGAATGTGTCTTCACAGGATGCATTATTTGATTTATTAGAAAGGTTTTCATCTTTCCATCAAAAGTTTTTAGGTAAGTAAATTTTTTAGGTTAAATTGTGTTTAGTCTTAGGTAATTTTGTTTATCTTAGGCGCTGGTGTTTTTGCACTTTGTATATGCTATTTTTAAGTTCACCGTGTCCAAGGTAAGGATGCCCACTATGGGGATCTCGGAAACGGTAAGAGATGGAAGGTCGGTTAAATGGAACAAAAGTTACGCATTTGAGAGGATGTATTTATGGTCTTTGCAGAACTCGAATATCTCTTTTAGTGTTTGAGATATTTGAAAAAAATTGAATTTTCTGATTTTCGTTTTTATTTTTTTCTGACCTTATTTGAAGAGTTATCAAGAAAAGAATAGCATATTTTCATTGCCACTTTTCTAGCTCTACTTAGTGCTGTTATTCATTTTTTGATACAACGTTTCGTTTGTTAGCAACCATCATCAACTTTATTTTTTAAATACACGAAAAAATTTTTGCCATATTTAAATTCTCTTCTTTATTCTGAATTCAACGGTATATCACACTTTATATTTTTGATACGTTTCGGATCAGAAAATTCATATTCAATGTAAAACATCGAAAACGTACAGTTAAAACTAATACTAGAAACATTAGAAAAGTAAATTATTATAAAATTATGTTTTGTAATTTTAAATGATAGACAAATAAAAAACAAATTTATTTTAAAGGTTAATAAACTCACAAAAGATTCCCGTTATTCTCTAAACATAAATAGCATCTTCTAACTGTAGCATCTAAATGATTCTTCAGGATTTGAGGAGTAATACTAGCAAACGCTTCGAGAATTAATCTTTGTAAAATTTCTTCGTTTGCAATATCGTTTCCATAAATGTAATTTTTAATGTATCCCCAAAGAAAGAAATCCAAAGGTGTTATATCTAAAGAACGGGCTGGCCACAGTACATTTGCATTAGTGCCAATACATCTTTCTGGAAATCTAACTGACAGATATTCTCTGACAACTCTGGAATTATGTGCTAGTGCACCGTCCTGCATAAACCAAAAACCTTCAACTTCTTGGAAAAGCTATCTCTAATTTATTTTGGAGTAAAATTTGGCATTTCAGAATTTAAGGACTCGTGGTAAATGGAAGGACCTATAATTCGAGTACCGAATATAGCATCCCACATATTAAATCCGAAACGGTGCTGGTGTTTGGCCGTTTTGTACAGACGTGGATTTACCCTTGCCCTATAAGGAGCATTTCTACGACTAAAAATTCCATTATTATTAACCATACTTTCATCGGACCATATTATTTTATTCGGAAAATATTCATTGTCTTGAGATTGACGTGTATACCATTCTCAAAATATTCTACGTCTTTTTGGGTCACCTGGTCGAAGTCCTTGGCAAATTCTAAATTTATATGGATGTATTTTCGCCTTGTTTAGAACATACTGAGCTGAGGAATGGGCTATGCCAGTTCTCTCTTCAATTTTCCTAGTAGAAACCTCTGGATTTTCCGTTACAGCTAATAAAACAGTATTGGCTTTTTCTTCATTGCAAGGTTCTTTGCGAGATTTTACAGGTTTTTTGAACGCACCATATTCTTTTAGATCAACTGCTAATGTGCGAAAAGTTCTTTTGTGAGGTTGACGCCTTTCTGGATATTTGTTTAAATACATTATTTCGGCTTCAGAACAATTACGTTGACACAAAATGTAACACGTCAGTATATCGAATTTTTCATCATTTGAAAAATGTACTCCTACCATATTGTTGTTAGGTAAACACAAAATGTAATTAACTCAAAGACCACCAAACAAACGTAATACGGACAACAATCAATTATGACACGTAGGTAAACAAAATGCAAAGCCAACTTATTTTTATCAAATGCATCAGCACGACGGAAGATGTATTTTAACTGTTTAATTAATAGTATTTTCACTAAATACATACTTGTGAATTATTTTATTCGCAACAGGTATTAGAAAATGAGAAAACATTATTTTATAATAATTTTACAGTTTTCTAATGTTTCTAGTATTAGTTTTAACTGTACATTTTCGATGTTTTACATTGAATATGAATTTTCTCATCCGAAACGTATCAAAAATATAAAGTGTGATATATCGTTGAATTCAGAATCTTGATGATGGTTGCTAACAAACGAAACGTTGTATCAAAAATTGAATAACAGCATTAAGTAGAGCTAGAAAAGTGGCAATCAAAAAGTGCTCTTCTTTTCTTGATAGCTCTTCAAATAAGGCCAGAAAAAAATTAAAACGAAAATCAGAAAATTCAATTTTTTTCAAATATCTCAAAAACTAAAAGAGATATTCGAGTTATACAAAGACCATAAATACATCCACTCAAATGCGTAACTTTTGTTCCATGTAACTGACCTTCCATCTCTTACCGTTTCCAAGATCATCATAGTGGGCATCCTTATCTTGGACACGGTGTATTCAATAATATCAACAATTATATTTTTGCTGCTTCATTTCCTTCTTTAATAGTATATTTTTATGGTGTAATTTATCATGCTTTATCGTAGTAATATATTTTCGCGGAAACTATATTGGTTTTATCAGTATTTTACATTAGGTAATTGTACTCTATGTTTATAGATCAGGATATACATATTGAACAACTCAAACTGATAAATGAATCAGATCTAAACGAGTTATTTAAAAATGAAATGTTGGGTGTGAAAATAGAGTTTCGACATTACCTTACTAAATGGAAAGTTGAAAATGTAAGTTTTGTACCTAATCCATATGATATCCTACAGTAAATAAGTATTTGTTTTATTAGGAAATAGCTGATCCATTAACTTGTGACACAAGTAACTACACAAATTTGTGGATAAATAGGGGAGATAGGAACTACACCATCATCTGGTTCCATATCAATCTCATCTGAAGAGTGTTCAGCACCTGCTAGCGCTTTTGTATGATTTCATTATGTGGAGATTATTTATTTAAAACTACACTAAAATTACAGGATTTGGGCAATATACTTAGACGTTTTCCTAACAGAAATTACGTAGATTTAGTATATAAGCAGAACAAAAAATTGAACGATGCAACTCGCAAAATAATTGTTGATGCTGTTATATCGTGGCTTATCGAAAATAGTGTAAACCTCCGGCGAGATGGATTCGAAAGGATTGCAACAGAAATTGAGAAACGTTTTCATGATGATAAGGTAGGTACTTTCTTAGTTTGTTGTTGGTATTAATAAATCTACGTTATCGCTATACGACTAGTTTTTAGTTCATTTACTATAAGAGAAGAGGATTAAAAAAAATCCATCTGGACGTTTGCACGATAAGTACTACAATCATACCAAACGATTAAAAAAAATGGTTTAAACCGAAAAGTACTAATCCCTCCTATAGACAGTATTGCTGATGGAACCAATGCCATTGTTGCATCATTAACTGAGGAATTTAATCTTACAGCCGATGGTGAGTATAAAATAAACACCTACAGTTTTAACACAATTATAAAAAAATATTCTATGGCATAGAAATCGCTAATTTAACTGCGTGGCTTAGAGTAAACAATTCGCCTTGGACGGACGTTCAAGAAAAGTGGAGAAAGACCTTTGCAAAAAAGAAGGACTAATATTTTGGAAGAAACAGTAGAAACAAGAATTACTAATGTCTTAATGAATTGGCCTCTTCTGAAAACCTCCCAAGGTTTTAATTTGGTATGTTCTAACGTGCTGAGAGAATTGTTTTACAATAATTTTGTAATTTTACACTGCGTTTAGATTGAACTAAATTTTTTTTCACTTTATCAGAAGACTTATAGATTATTTAGAAAGTGGCAAAACTTTAAAGAGAAAATTGTACCAATTTTGAACACCAAAACTAAAGATAAACAAAATCTAACTTTGATGAAATATAATCTTTTACTATAATACGAATATGTAAATTTTCAGATAACATTGATGTTATTATTTTTTTTTTTTTTTAGCAATCAGATTATGACATTGGAGAAATCTATGAGCTAATTGGCTGACTTAAGAACTAGGTAGTTCCTTCTTGCGTGAGGAGCTTCTCCAGTGACAAGTCCTCTTCAGACAGTATTTAAATCACTTGGCCATTTTCGTTTGAGTCTTCTTGTATCATGGATTTCAAGATTCAGGATTTCGTTCATATGGTTTTAGCTTTAGGTGGTGTTTGATACTTTTTCAGTTATGACATCTTTGACATATGGTAGCTGCAAATCTTGATGGAACGTTTCGTTGGTAACATACCAGGGGGCATCGGTAATCATACGTAAGATTTTTGATTGTATTCTCTGTATTATTGCCATATTCGATTTACTGGTACATCCCAGAGTTCTATTCCATAAACCCATATTGTTTAAGGATTGTTTTATAAATTAGCAATTTGTTTTCCAGAGGTATTTGGGACTTCCAAGTATCCATTGCATTTCATTAACTTTAGTTCTATCTGTCTTCGTTTTGATCACGTGTTGTTTCCATGTTAATTTATAATCTAAGTGTATCCTAGATATTTTGCACTAGATGATATAGGATTTGTATGTTGTTTAGATAGATAGGGGACACAGATCTTTCCGGGGAGTGAAGTTAACTTGTACAGATTTGTCTTTGTTGATCTTGATTTTACATTTGTTTATCCAATGTTGGAAGTCATTCAGGTGATGCTGTAAGTTTGAGGTTGCTAACTGCGGGTCATCATTAACTGAAAGGATAATAGTGTCGTCAAAAAGGTGCCCATTGTAGTATTATCGTTTGTTGGTAAGTCAGAAGTGTAGTTCCCATCATGCCCTGCGGCACTCCAGCCTTGATCGGTTTCATGTTTGACACATAACCATTGACTCTAGTTCTAAATTCTGCCGCCTAAGTAGGATTTTAGGAGATTAAATACCTTGGAGGCAAGAGAGTTTTGATCTTGTATAATATACCCAAGTGCGATACCTTGTCAAAAGCTTTGCTTACATCTAAAAATACCGATGTACAGTATTTCTTGTCTTCAAAAGCTTTATTAATTGTGTGACAGATTCTATGGGTTTGCTGTATTGCAGTGTGATTTTGGCGAAAGCCAAATTTATGTTGAGGTTTATATTCTTCGGTGTAAGCATTACCAGCTATTCTTTGCATTACAAGTCTTTCTAATAGTTTTGAGGTTGTAGACAGCAAGCTTGTTGGACGATATGATGATACTTTGTTTAAGTCTTTGCCCGGTTTGAATGAGTATTATTTCTGCATCTTTCAGTTGCTTGGGCCAGTAATTTAGCCTAAGGATAGCATTAGATATGTACGTAAGTAACACTATTCCTTTTCTTGGCAACTCTTTTTAGCATCTATGGTGTCACACATCTATACTAGGTGCTTTGCGAATGTTTAGTAGTTTGATTTCTTTTTAAGCTCTCTAGGAGTAAGACTTTTATTCCAGGAGCATTGATTGGGATGTTACTATTGCCTCTATATCATCATATAGTACGTCATTGTTAGTAAAGACTTGCTCAAGGTGCTCTGCAAACAGTGTAGCCTTTTCCGGGTCCTTTCATCGTATTTGGGTCTGATTCATTCAATATGAGACTTGGTTTTGGGCTTTTTGACATTTTAGCGGCTTAGATTGAATTGTCACATATGTTCAGTCTAATAATGTAATCATGAAAGATGATTTTGAACCTCTTTAATTTTTGTTTCAGCCGATTGCTTAGTGGATTGAAGATAGCTTTGTCAGCATGCCTGAGTCCGGTGAAATTTTGCTCTGGCTTTCTTTTCTCAGATATGAGTTCTTAATCTCACTGGGACGTTGTGTGTTGAACTGCAAGGATGAGTCGCGTGGCTTGTCGGCTTCCTTAATATTGGTCCACATATTTAATAGTTGATCAATTCTTCTACTTTTTCAGGCCAACCTTTAAGTTTGTGTTTTCTTGAATATATTTTGATACTCTTCCCAATCAGTTTTCCTATTGTGAAGTCGAACAATTTGCTTTTATATATGACATGAGAGCTGATAGTCGCTATTATTGGAGAGTATAGGAAAGGTCATAGTTAACAATATCCATACATGGAGATGGAATGCCATTCGTTATAAAGAAGTCCAGAAGGTCTGGAGTTTTGTTGGGATCCAGTAAGTAGTACCTGTGGAGAAAAGAATATTTATGCCATGGAGAAGTTTTGCCAGTTCTCTGCCTTTCGTGGTTGTTATGCAATCCCCAGAGGAGTTTTACTGTTGAAGTCTCCTCCTATAATTAATTTTGCGCCGATCTGAAAGAAGTCGTGGAAATGTTCTTTTGATATTTCGGCGAGGTGGGCAGTAAACGGATGCTACTGTTAGTTCATACGAAACATTTTGACTCTTATAATCGTAGCTTGTAGGTGGTCTGTCTCGTACTTGGGTAGCTCAAAGTGGCTTATGGATTTTTAATTATTATGGCTGTAGCAAGGGCAGCATTATCCGATGATTGGTGAAATAAGTTGAGTAGTTGGGTATGTTAAAGTAAGAGTAAGATCTACTTGTGAAATGAGTTTCTGCTATTAGCAATATATCGATAGAGTTGTGATGTAGGAATATCTCAATTTCCTGTTTATGCTGTAAAAGGCCGTTGGCGTTCCACTTTATTTTATAAATTTAGAATTTTGTTGACCAACATGAGCATGTTCAAACAATGCTGTTTTGTTGCATTAGTTGTTGAAACATGGACTTGAATTCTTAAATTTGCTCAACATGGAAAGAATGGTAACCTCGTGATGTTCATTGCCTGATATGTGTTCATTTATGGTTAAATTGTAGTCCCTTGAACTGATTCCTTTTACTGCATTCGCATAGCTAACGTTTTGTTGCACATAGAATATGAATGTTGATGGTAGTGAGGCTGTTGTTACATTTTGCTGGATATTTAGTCTGTTGTTTGCATTATTGGGCTTTTTCGACAGTCTATGATATAATTCGCAACCTCGGTAGTTTTGTGACCACCACACAGTGCGCATTTTAGCTTCTTTACTTTTCTTGCAATTGGTTGAATTAAAACCTCCACATTTTACACAAGTGAATGATTTATTGCAGTAAGCTTTGTATGACCGTATTGCTGGCAACGGTTACATTGTACTATACTGGTGATCTTTTGGTTCTATTGTAATTATTTGGTTTTGTAATTTAGTTATTTTGTAAATATCTTTATTATTATTGGCCGGTTCTAGATCAACGAAGAACATATTGAGTGCCTTAGTTGCTCTACTTTTCACGTTTAGGATGTTTCTGACTGTGTCCCTTAAATTAAGTTCTTCATTGATTATTTTGTATCGGTTGTAAAATGCAGATTTTTATGACAACTCTAAATGCCCGATCTTGTTTCAGTTGATGTATGATGTATTATGTCGTGTTCGCGCATGTATTTTATCAATTTTCTGTTTGTTTCTGGTAGAACACAATTGATGTTTATCGTATTGTTAGCTAAAGTTTTCGTACAGTATTGGTCGATTTCAGCTATATCAGTGAGTTTTTAATCATTTCTTGATAATTTAACAGTAAACGAAGATTGGAGGAGGTTTTGAATTTTATTATCGGCTGGTTTGTTGTTAGGTGTTTCAGCCTTCTTTCATTTAGTTGGCTGAATTTATTGCTTAGAGTAATATTGTGATTGTTGGAGATGTATTTTCCTTCTTTTGTTTGTTTGACATTTTGCCATGGATTTTGTTGGTATCTTGTTCAGTGATTTCATCATCACTTGTAGAAGACAACGATAATACACAGGTGCAGTGTTTGGAGTCTGTTGAGGATACTGCACAGGTGGGTTAACTAGTTGCTCTTGCGATAAGTAATAATTGATACTGCTTGTGTTCAGATTTACTTGTTAGTTGTGAAATTGCAATTGTTGATTTGGTGTAACATCCTGTAATACATTATTATGCGGGACATATGGTTGACTGTACATATTTCCTGGACCGTTAAATGCCGGTAGCATTCTTAGGTTTTTAATATTGTGTTGAGATTATTGTGAAAAGTAAATAAATATACACTTGTCTTAATAATAATTGGCTGGTTGATAGTTAGCAGAGGTCACTTGTTTATCGCAGCGCCGTTGATAACAGAGCGCACAAGCACACTTGTTTACGCTACGAAAGTCAATCACTCACTCGATGTTATTCTAGCACTGCTTCTGCATGCTATTCTGCCACCTACTATACAACACGTGAAGAAATTCGAACAGAATAAGAAGATAATAATTAAATCAACAATAAAAGATTCACAGAATTCGTTTCTACTACTTTCAAGGACCATCAACGATTTTGATACCTAATAAGATCGACCAATTAAAATCTTCTCTATTTGAAAGGGATAAAACTCTTCAGCCGATTATAGTAGCAGTAGGTGATGATTGCATACATATTAATAGTTATTACGTCTACTATGATGATATAAAATATAGGTTCGAAAAATTGTATAGGAGCTCTTGATTCGTGTTTTAAAGTATTTCACGTTTTAAATTTAAAATATCCAAGATGTGGTGAAAATATCTGCATCCTTATTCAAAAATATTTTTTTGAGATACACCTTGCAGAAGATAATCTATGCTCAAGTGTGCTTTGTTTACTAAACGATTTAGAAAATTAGCCATTACTTTCACTTATTTTATATGTAATTTTCGTTTAAATATTACTAACATGCCTGTGTAGTTACACATCAGTCTTTAAGAGCTTTTAAAAGGCACTTTAAAGATAGCAATTTCTGTACAAACCAAACATTAAAACTTTCAGAACACAAATAGTAATACTTCACTTTTGCAAGTAAAGGGTTTTCCAATAAGAGGTGTTATTTTGATATTCAAAGAAAAATGGAATTTTTGGATAATTGATCGGATGTTTATTTCATTATAAAGAGGAAGGTATGCCGTTAATAATGGAAACAATATCAGCCAAATGGCTACCACGACCACGCTTACAGGACCATACCCTTTTCATGAAATTTTCCATAACCAAATCGCAAAGTGGCTAACCAAATGTCATCGATAGCCTCACGAATTCCATCTTTGAGGTCTTGAATCGACGCTGGCTGTTGGCGTAGACCTTATCTTTCACGTGGCCCCAAAGGAAGAAGTCGCAAGGTTAAATCACAAGATCTCGGTAGCCAATTGTGATCACCTCTTCGAGAATAACACGGTCCGGAAACTTTTCCGTAAAAGATCAATGGTTTCGTTGCTTTGTGGCACGTAGCGCCGTCTTGTTGAAAGTAAACGTTGTCCAGATCAATACCATCCAATTCGCATAAAAATCATTAATCATCTCTCGATAGCGCAATCCATTCACCGTAACTGTTGCTCCAGCCTCATTTTCGAAAAAGTAAGGTCCAATGACCCGCCAGACCATAAACCGCACCAAACAGTCACACGTTGAGGATGGAGACTTTTCAACAATAACTCTTGGGTTTTGAGCCCCAGATGCGACAATTTTGCCTGTTGACGTACCCACCGAGGTGGAAATGGGCCTCATCAGTCAAGATGATTTTCGATGGAATCTCGATCATTTTCATGCATTTCAACGACCCAATCAGCAAAGACACGACGTTGTTGATGATCGGCCGGCTTGAGTTCTTGTGTTAACTGAACTTTATAAGCCTTAAGACCCAAGTCTTTATGCAAAATACGGTGTAATGACGTTTGTGGAATGCCCAATTCAAGAACGACGAGGAATGGACAAACCTGGGTTTTCTTCAACACTTTGGGCTACAGCAGCAATATTCTCAGTTGTTCTTGAGCGACGTGCACGGGTTTATTCTTCACATCATTAACTTGTCCCAACAGCTCGAATTTGTTCACCAATTTCTGTATTGCGGCCGACAAGGTGCTTCACGACGACCCAAAAATGTTTTAGATTACGAACCGTCTCTGCCAAATTTTCACCATTTTTATAGTGAATTTTAATAATTTCAATGCGTTGTTGAAGCGTGTATCGTTCCATTTTATTAATCGCGTAGTTTTACTTGTCAAACGTCAATAAATGACAGTATAACCTTACCAAAATTGTTACCTTAATAAAGATTTAATTTTTAAAAATGAATCATTCGCTTCGTATTCCATAAAACTTTCTGAGATTTCTTCTTACCTTTCAATAAATTATTAATCGGGGCTAAAATTGTGGAAAAATCATGAATGAAACGTCTATACCAAGAACACATTCCAATAAAACGTTTAACTTCTGTAAAAGTATGTGGTTGAGGAAAATTAGTAATAGCCTCCACCTTTGAAAGATCGGTATGAAGACCATTCTTATCAATAACAAACCCTAAATATGATAATTGAGGTTTACAAAATTCACATTTATCTAAATTAATATTCAAATTGGCATCCTTAAGCCTTTTAAAACTTCTCTTAATATCGCAACATGTTCCTTGAATGTACTTGAAAAATAATAATATCGTCTAATAAACAAAAACTGATTGAGATAAATCATGTCCTAAAATGGAATCCATAAATCGTTGTAATGTACTGGGTGCGTTTGTAAGTCCCATGGGCATAACAGTATACTCAAATAATCCTCTACGTGGAACAGTAAAAGCAGTTTTTACAACTCTCAGCGTCTAAAGGTATTTGCCAAAAAGCTTTCTTTAAATCAATTGAAGTTAAATAACGAGCATCTCTTAATTTATCCAAAATATCGTTTAAAATGGTAAAGGGTAAGCATCTTTTTGTAACAGAATTTAATTTCTTCGCATCAAAACAAACTCTAAAATCACCTGACTTCTTTTAACTAAAACCATTGGAGAATTCCAAGGGAAGAACTGGGTTTAATAATTCCTTGCTCTAACATATCATCAATTTCTCTGTTCGCATGCTCCAACATAGCAGGAGATAATGGAAAATAACGTTGTTTAATTGGTACTGCATCACCAGTATTAATTGAATGAAAAAATTTTATTTGTCTTACCTAACTTTGTTTGATAAGGTTTTAAAAGGTCAATAACTTGATTTAATTCAAAAACTTGATTATTATTAAGATCATCAATACTCTTAATCATAGAAAAGTTGTCTCCGCAGAGTTTGCAACAAAAGAATTTTCACCAAAATCAGCTTTAATTTCAAATAAACGACAAAAATCTACCCCAAAGTAATTGCAGTAGTAATAAATTCAGAAACAATAACAGAAATAGTTTTAGTAATACCATTAATAGTCAAAGATAAATCAACACTCCCAAAATGGATTGTGAAGAACCATCAGCAATAACCAATGATGAAAAAGGCGAATTCCTATTTAATTTTAAATCATATTTATCAATCAAATACAAAGCAGGCTTACCTAAAATTGTTACGGTAGCTCCACTATCTAATAAAGCAATAAAATTCTCATTAAAAATCCTTACATTAATAAAAGGTCTAACATCATCATTCTTCTCAACAAATTTAGAACAATTTTCGAAGTTCCAAAAATTCCTTAACAGTAATCAACCACTCGTTAAAAACATGCTTGTCAGCCTCTGAAAAATCATAAGAAATGTGTCGACTAACGGAACACTTTTCATTTACAAGTTTTTGAAAATTTACACCTCGGACAATTAGAAAAGTAACATTGGAATAACCACATCTAAAACAAAAGATTCTATCATCACCCTTATCACAGGTGTGAAAGGTGTGACCCAACTGTCTACATTTAAAGCATGTTGTTGAAGACTTAGCTGTATTAATTTTTGGAGTTGTAAAAGTAGAATTCATATTTTTTGGTTTAATACCTGAAAAATGGACCTTAGGTTTAATATTTTGTTTCACTGCCGAAGAAGGCTTATAATCAGATTGTCTTTGTGAATCTGAATAAGAATTAAATTTGAATTTAGAATTCTGAGCTTTCACTTGTAATTTTTTACACAAATCTATTAAATGAAAAATATCATTAACACTAACTAGGGCTAATTGAGTAGCAAACCAAGGTTGTAAATTTTTCATTATAATCTTTAATTGTTCACCTTCCGAAGGAGGAATCTCTAATTGAGAAAATAAATTAACCATTTCAGAAATAAAAAGGGTTGGAATTTCATCAAAAGCCTGTTTACGATTTTTAATATCATCTAACAAAACTTCGTCATGTCCTTCCGGTAAAAAGTCGCTTTTTAATTTAGTAATAAGATCATCCCAAGTATGTAAAAACGGTTTAACCGCCCTATACCAAACTAAACCTTTCCCTGCAAATAAATCAACACCTGATAAAAGCATTTCCTTCCTAGAAATATTTCGAGCAATCATTAGCTCCTCACATCTTTGAATAAAAGTAAAAACTTCTTTCTCACTACCATTAAATTTTAAATTTAATTATAACAGGAACAGAACCTTTTGAAATTTGCAAGTTATCTATTAATTTGGAAAAATCTTTTGTTGGAATGTTAACCGAAGTATTAACGGGGTCATTCTGTGACAGCGAAATATTAGAAGTATCTAAATTTGAAACATCATTATTTAATTCAATATTTTCATTTATAGATTCAATTAATTCTAACGATTCGTTACATAAGGTCAACAATTGATCATGTAAATATAAAAATTCATCATCAAACTTAATATAATTTAAGCGTTTCAAAATATGCAATAATCGTGTGTAGCCTAAGATATTCTGATTTCGATGGCTTATGTTTAAAAGTTTAATTGAAGACTGAATATGATTTAACTTTTCCTTCAATAATTCCAATTCTACTGTTTGATTTATATCGCACCTCGGGTATGAATCAAGTAAATTTGGATTGATCTTTTCTGCATTTAACAAACGTTTTAAAAGTTTACGCTTCTCTTCCACAATTAACCGTTCTGCTCCACTTACATTGCGAAATTGTAGTTCAATTAATAATTCATCACTATAAAGAACATCAACTAAATAATTTACAGTTGACATCGTAACATATTATATAACACACTCAATAAAGTTCATTATATAAACACATAAAAGACCAAGCGTAAAACAATAAACCGTAACACTCCTTAAAATTCTGTCAACTCTACATAAAATCAATTAAAAAATAAACACACAAGCGAGAATAACTAGCATTGAAACATCAGCATATCCCTTTTTCTGGCCCCACAAAAATATTAACACAAATGTAAATAAAATATCAAATAAGCAATAAATTTCAAGTAATAAATCTGAATGTAATAAATTTCAAAGTCCCTGCTCGCCCGCGCAAAGTATAACCTTACCAAAATTGTTACCTTAATAAAATTAAATTATCGCCAAATTGTAACAACAATACAAATTGATAATAATGTGCCGCTGACTCATCAGTAGATTGAGATAGGGGTTCAATTAACGCACCTGAAATACTGCCTGCGTTTCAATAGCTTCATTATTTTACTTATGCCTAATTAATAAAAATTATGTATTAATTATAAAAATATAATTAACTGCATGCTCGAGCGCCATGTTATCTTTGTCCAGGAAAATAACAAAACCTTAAATAATGAACAATAATAATTTTCTATAAATAACAAAAATTAACAATGTGCAATTAAGTTTATTTACTCAATAAATGGATGGTTAAGGAGAGGTAAGAAAAGGTTTTAAAGCTAAGCTTAAAAAATATAAAATTTACCACATAAATTCCTGAGTATAATAGTTTCTATAGACAGCTTCCTGTGATTAACTACGGATGCGGAACGGTCAATCAAGATGAAAGCGTTTCTATTCTTTCTTTCTTAATCTTGATGTCTTATGAAAATTATATTGAAGACGTTTCAAATACATTAGAGGTAACTGAAAGAGCTAAAATAAGCAGTGAAAGAGAATGTTGAATATTCAACACAATTAATTCATTCCATGTTGTCAATAACTATACAGCGGATATAACGCATGATCTCTATGAAGGAGTTTGTCATTATGGCATATCTCAAATTTTAAGACATTTTATAGAAAAAGACAAACTATTTTCACTAGGCATTCTGAATAGTCGAAAACAACTATTTAATTATGGTAAAACAGAAATCGGCAACATTTCCCCTCCCATAAAAATTAATCATTTAACTAACTTAAAACTACATATGTCGGCAAGAGAAATGTGGACATTTTGTCATTTTTTACCACTTATTACAGGCGATTCTCTTATTAGAAATAATAGATTTAATATTAATGACAGCAACACCATTTGCATTACATAAAATTATTTGGTAACACTCTAAAACCAAAATTTCATTTTATGTTGCATTATCCGACAATTATTAAACATATTTAGTGTTTCCGATTCGGATCCAAACATAGGGAATTGAAAATTTACACAAATAATACAAACTCTCGTAAAAATATTCCCTACACCATAGCTGCTAAATGTTCTCTTAAATTTTCTTATCGTTTATTAAACAACATTGGGTTAAAACAATCATTAGCATATGATACAAATTGTACTAAACAGGAAAGTCTACGAGAAAAATGTTATTATAAAAACCTTAGTTCAGATAGAATATGCAATATTGAAGACAATGTTATAACATTTAAAAATTGCGTGATATACAAAGGAACTCAATATGCTATTGAATATTACTTATTATCCAAAGACTTACAATTATACAAAATTGTAGATATTATTATAGCAACCGATGAAAACATTTATTTTGTATGTTTATAATACAAACTTACAAACTTTTGTAATCACTTTCAGTCATATGTGCTACCTATGAATGCAACCAAAGTATTTTCTATTTTCTCCTTCTCATTTTGAATATTATTCGCCACTTCACACTTATACGTCTCCAAATGGTAAGACTTACGTTCGCCCAAAATATTTTTAACACCACAAGAGCTCCTAACATAATCATTGTTATACTGGGGTTTGTTTGTGCTTTAGTTTTTTTAATTACTGGACCACTGGAGTAAGTTTAAGTTAATATAGTTTACTTTTTATTGTGTACTATCGTTTTGCAATAAAGGAAAAAGTTTGCAATAAAACTATTCATTATCATGAGACATTATAAAAAAATCATGGACGTTAGTTGTTAAGAAACAATTTAACCAGGTGTTCAACTAGTAAGTATCGTTATTAAACAAGAACATAAAATTGTTTTCCAAACAAGAACATTGTTGAAAGACCAACGAATAGTTAGTGTACAACTTTCTAGAGTAGAAGTACAATTCTATCTTGTTACGCATCAATTTAAACTGTACAGTAACCTTTATTACAATTATTTCAACAACGAATGTCATTACCATCTTATGACAACTTTTTAGCAGTTGATTATACCATATTAAGTATATAACGCATTTTCATATCCTCTTTTGGTTTAATTTTACCAAGCTTTTTCTTTAAGTGTACCTTGCGCTTGTGAGGACGTTCTTCTGTTTTATGAATACGGCCCATTAAACTGCAAAAGCAGAAGGTCATCTCTTCTAACACCAGTTCATGATTCCAATGAACGAGTGTTAAAAGACCTTCCGCAAAGAGTGTTTTATACTATTTTCTATATTGATCCCTTTAAATACTACAATTGAAATAAATATTTTCATAATTTTCCTCTAGAAAACTTACCATTGCGAAATTAAGTTGACAGCACTGTAGCTCCTTTCAAACTTTATTCATAATAATTGTTCCTTTAATAATGAAGATTAGGTTTCTTACGTTACAAGTGCTCATCAAAATGTAGGTAGGTATAAATTTATATTGCTTGTTTAATAATAAAGGTTAGGAGTTTCTTTGAATAAAAGGTTACGTTTATAAATACAAAAATCCTATTGGAATCGTTATCTGATTGTTTAAAATCACGCCCATATATGACAGACTAAAGATTGGAGTACTTGTGTGATACAGCTAGGTACACCAATTCTTTAATAAAAAGTCCTCCAAAAATCCTGTAACAATGAAAAAGCTTCCAAAATGAAGATTATTCGTATTGGAAGACGAACTTTCTAAATGCAAAACATAGAAAAGTGCATTATTGTCTCAAATACTATGTACATTATGTTACTTAGACGTATGAGCAATCATCTCATGATTCCATTATAATAAAATTTAGTTTATGGATCGTTAATTGCAATTTACTACATTACTACGGTAAATATTATATGAGAAATGTGTTTGTTAGCTAAAAGAAAGTTGTAATGCTCGTTTCAACGCCCCACAAGTTTAAAGTTTAAAGTCTGACCCCTAATACGTTAGTACTATTTTCAAATCACAGGTCGGAATGGCCGTTTTTGCAATTGTGTAGTGGGTGTACAAAACCGAATAGCATTGGCCTTGGTCCATTTTAAAATACATTCTACACCAAAAAAACTGGTGGTGCTGAAAATAAAGGGTTACTAGAAGCGTTGAATATGTGTCGGGGTACACTG
Source organism: Vesta saturnalis (assembly GCA_036346205.1). Lineage (NCBI taxonomy): Eukaryota > Metazoa > Arthropoda > Insecta > Coleoptera > Lampyridae > Vesta > Vesta saturnalis. The sequence goes on along the minus strand of JARFJB010002002.1, from coordinate 1,361,321 downwards.
TATACCTATTATCTTGCAGACACAATGTCTCATAAACTAAAAAAAATTATTTCCATCAGTTTTGGATACATATTTCATTGCGTTTCTTTTTAATTATTGAATAAGCGTGAATATGAAATCTCACGGTTTTCCTTCATAATTAAAAATATTTATCTTTAAGGTAAAACGTCGTTTATTTAATTGCAGATCTTACACATTTTGAACATGTATGTCAACAAATTTATCACATGACATTAACATTTGTTAACTTGTTGCTTTTTACTGACGGCGATAGCTGCAATTGCCATTGAAACGTTTAAATCCTAGAATTTAATTACATTTCTTACAAAAGATGAGTATGTGCAAAGAAGTGTAGTTTAATTCTAAATAGCACGGTTTTGTGAATTATTTTGTTAAATATAAACACATTTTATTGATCTTCAACTACTAAGTCTATTATAAAAAAAGGGTTGGTTTTTTTAATTAATATACAAGTAGTGGTAATTATGAAATTATTATACATGCTTATATCTTTGCAAGGTATATACTTTTTTAAAACCTTATTTTTCATACATATCAAGATTTGTCGTGAAAAGTAAATAAAACACTTTGAGTGCAGTACCTATACTTTATATAGCATGAAATATTTTTAGTTTTAACTCCCGTCTATTATGCAAATTTAAATATTTCGTCACGTTATTTTATTCTTAAAAATTGCCACGTCAATGACATTTTAAATAGTTTGCTGCAATTATACGTCTAATTTTCACGCTATACTAAATTTATAATCAAGTTAGTAGATATCGCTTTCGACTTTATAAATATGTAATATGATTTTTAGTAACAACATTTGTAATTTATAATTTCAGATTCACGGTAATATCCATTAAATGAGTATTTAATTAATTTTGTTATGCAAACCGATAGAATTGGTCCTGATGTAGACCTTTACCTTATAAATGCATAATTTATCTAAATAACCATTACAAAGTTTTAATCAATATTAATTACAAGAAGGCATTAAAGTGTTTTATTAATACCTTCCCTGAAAATCTTTTGCTAATAAGCATACGCATATTTAGGACAATCTTATTAAAATTAAAATACATATTAATAATTCAATTACTTATCTTTTAGGCGGAAATTGTGAATTTTTGACTTTACCGTGTCATGGGTTAGTTCAAGTCAATCGATCAAAAATTCGACAGTGAACTGAGACAAGATATATCCGTTTTAAGGTCTCCAGTGTCCAAAAAAAAATAGTCCTTGAAAAATTCGTATTTATATGTGCGTTCATATGCGTATGCGTGACCATAGGATGAGTGTGAATATGAGTTTTAAC
>JARFJB010002002.1:1220000-1355000 GCA_036346205.1 Vesta saturnalis | reverse complement strand
AATTACATTTAAGAACCTTGACAATTCAGTGGAGAACGATTATCTTTTTGGTTAGTTTATTTGCGTATTGTTGTGTAAATTTTTATTTTATTAATTAGTGTTGAAGGGAAAAAGATAATCGATCTCGAGTTATGTTGTATTGGCTGTTTTAGTAGTAAGAATTTTTGCAAAAACGCAAATTTGTATTGACAGTGGTTTTTCAACCACGCGGCTGTTTTGTGTATGTAAACCTTTGTTTATTATTTTATACAGGACAATATATATTTATCGTTAACTTTTATTCTGTTGTTTATTTAGCCAGTTATGAGATACATTTGTGACGTTTACTTAATTGGTGACTTAGTTTTCGACAACTTAAATGTAAACTTTGCATATTTTGGTTTTAAGATTAATGAACAACCTGAAAGGTTATATTTGCCAGGTTAATTTCAAAAAGAAAATTTTCATGTTAGTTTCGTTTAACGCAGTACACTATAATGACGGATCAGCTGTTGATTTAAAAATTTCATTAAGTTGTTACGGTAACTTTAATTGGTAACAAAATTTATAAAACCAAGGCTCGGTGGTTCAGTGCTAGTAGGCATTGGGGTGGGTTAATACAGTTAAATAATTATACATAATATTATATACAGAAATAAAATAAAATAATAATCAGGAAATATGGACGCCACGTTCTTCCAAGATAGTTATATTTGTAATTTACCTTAGTTCGAAGTACGAAAAACTAAATAAATCATAGAGAAATTATGAATAAATAGACACAATGGGGTCACAAAATTATAATCGCCATCAAAAACAGATAAATGGTCTAAATGGTAACATAAATTTGACAAGTAATAGAGATACCCGTAAGGATTGATTAATAAAAAAAGGAAATAAATATTATTTTAATATAACATTGAATGATTGATCCAAATTACCTTAAATTAATCCTCGAGCGATAAAAAAAGGAGGAAAAGTGATATTAGTTACGTTAATCTTACAAAGTTTTCAGAATTCGGTTTACCCAAGTAAACAAGCGATCAAGTATATCAATAATCTCACCTGAAAATAACTTCTTTCCGGTGTCGTTTCCTTGCACAAGTAACGTCCGAAATTACAGAAGCTAAATGGAAAAGAAAACAATAGTAATTCAGACCTTAAACAATAGGTTGGCCCTAGAAAATGGATACATTAATTACTTGATTGACAACAAATTCGAATACTGAAGGTACACTAATAAGTTAGGTTACAATAGGCAAACACATAGTTAAAGGTAAAGTGGTTTACAATATTGATAAATAATTGAAACTTAAACAAAATTATGAATTTAGAAAGAAATCAAATAAGCAAATAGTGACAGTGAAATTTTCACGTATAAATTAAGACTATAAAAGTAAGATAATAATTTATTGAAATGACTAAATTTTAGCTAGGCAAGTTATCTAATATTAAAAGTAAACAATTACTAGGTAAATTCGTGTGAGCAGACAGTAGTTTTCTTTATAAGTCATTAAATTAGAATTTCTTCAGTCGTAAGAAAAATTCAAAATGGCAGCGGTGTTATTTTTCTATTGACGACGTTGGATCAACTCGAAGTGGTAGTGGGTAGGTAATATACGTAGAGGGAGAAAATAAGCGAAAACGAAAAGGGAAAGAAAAACGCTACGAAAGAAAATATAACATTAAATGACGGAATGATTCACAAAATTACTGACCTTGTAAGCTGGTAACCACAAGCGTTAGAATTAGATAAGGAGAAACACAACACTCTTGAACGCTTAAAACCGTAATAATTATCACGTAACTTAAGTGACGCGAACTAGCATCAGGTTCGGCACAAAAATTAATTATTCATTGATCGAGAAATCCGGAAAATATCCGTTTTATTTTTAATTAGAAAATCATGTCAATGAATCGCGGTTCAAGTGAAGCAAAAAAAATATCCAACTCACTTTTTTTGTGTGTGTGTGTGTATCCTTGCAACCACGGAAACAGAAAAACAAAAAAACGAAACTAAAAGCGGAAACAAGGGTTCGAGATTAACGAACGCAATACACCAATGAGAATCAAGTAGACTGCAAACGTACGCTATCCGACAGTAAAGAAAAAAAAAATGAAAACAATTTATTCCATAGAATAGCGATCCTAGAAATGTGACCAAATTAATTAAGATAACGTTACAAAGTATAACTATGAGATGGAGTTTTAAGAACTTAAATATTTACGAATGTCCGATACGATTCAGAGGTATCATAAAGGAACAATTATTAAGCCGATGGCATTGATTTTCTTTTGGTTAAGGATTTTAAAAATTAATTATCGATCATTGAATGAAGAACTATTTATTCATTAATAAGTAGAAATTTAACTTTATATGTATACGAGGGATACGTAGAAAATATAACTGTTGGTTACGTGAATGCAGTTGAATTTGAGTGATAAATTTTGTTTTGGAAGTTTTGGTATACGAGGTGTATTCAAAAAGTTTCTAATAACCTGGGTAGTACTAAATATATTTGAGTTTGAGTTGAATTGTTTGGGACGAGTGTTTGTTTTAGAACCCTCGTGTGAGAGTTTACTGAGTAAGCACAATCCTACTTTCCACAATCAAGTAGGGTTAATTAACACCCAGCTTAAGACAATTATTTTAGCAAAGTTTCGATTGTGGTGGCGCCTGGAGACATATTTTCCCGGACTGAGCTGTTTGAATATCGGTGTAAGGTGTTTGAGCGTATTAATCATTCATTTTACTTATTATTTCGACCACGCCCATCTCCCTGTTAGCTGGCTTGGCAACCCGCTTACATTAGTAAGCATACACGACGCCTAGTGCGGTTTGGACGTATAACAATGGAACATGGCGTGACGTGATTTGTAGTACCATGTCACTGAAGAGGTTTTTATTGTTGTTTACTGCGTTTCAATTTGCCTCCACTGCTACACGTGATGAGAAGGTAAATGATAAGTTGCGTTACATATGGGAAAAAATGTTGCAACCTGTAACCATAGTAAACATGGTACAGTTTCCAATGTGTAAACCAATGTTGAAATTGTTGTCAAAACTAACGCAGCTCCGAAATGGTATTTACACGTTTCCTATTTTTACATACATGGTACAAACGTTTTTAAAATAAAGGCTTTCTACGAAAAAAAAATATATGAACCAGTCGTATGTACAATTGCGGCCAGGGAAAATTTACCATTATCATTTTTCTGCTGTGGTTCAATAGAAAATCATTGACGCACGAACTTGATTAAAATGAAAGTGCTATCACCATACGCACTTTTTAAATTATGAAGCATTTTCAAATACTTGCATTGATATGCCACTGTAAATGACCGTCATATTGATATAAAAAGTCCTTTTACTCTATTCAAAAATTTCTAAAAACGATTGCTAAATAAATGTAAGAGGTTATTTTTTCGTGGCTGCAACCGTAATTTACAAACGTTTTGTTATGATAAGCATCTCATCCTTAGATTTTTTGCTGTAAAGAAAACCGTGTTTACTTGTTCATGAGAATAAATATTATTTCTTTATGTTTTGCAAGTATGCTTGTGTTATACAATGTTCTTATTAACACAAACATTTACCCAACACAGCACAGTTTTATTGATTTCTTTCGTAAATTTTTATTTATTACTACTTAGACACTATATCAACATTGGTCCAACAGGTAATAATTCATATTATCACACTCACCAACGTGATACGAAGTTTACTCCTACGTGAAACAAACAAGAAAATGTATTAGAAACATAATCTTTATAAACGGGCACACGCACGCAATACACAAAACATTATCCTATAAATCGTTACTATTGTTCCTCTATTACGGAAATATAGTCCAAATTATATATTTCAAGGATAACTTCCCAAAAGGAAGTGAATCTGTAGTTTTGCCATCGTAAAGGTTTTTAGAGCTATAGATACGTGTTTAGTAACTAATATGACTGGCAGTACATTCTATCTCAATGAAATTAAATCGATTAACCTTGAAGACACAAGAGGTCAACAAATTCATTAACTTCTATCAGCAAAAACTTAAAAAGAATATATTAAGTATAGCAAGCATGATAATACCGGGATTTCGTAAATGCTTGACCCCCACGTGATCAATTTTAAATTTAGTGCTTTATATATGTTTGCTATAGCACGCACGCACCCACATACACACGCACACACGTACACATACACACGCACACAGACACCACACCCCACACACGCACACCACACACACGCACACCGCACCACACACGCACACGCACACACCACGCACACACGCACACACGACACAGGCCACACCACACACGCACACGCACCACACACTGCACACACAGCACACACGTCCACACGCACACACGCACAACGCACACACGCACACACGCACACACACGCAACAGCACACATGGACACACAAACAGCACACAGCACACAACACACACATACGCACAGACATACGCACACACGCGACGCACACACGCACTACACGCACATATGGACACACCAAACACGCATACATGCACACCGTACACATGCACACACGCACACACGCACACACGCACACACGGACACACGCACACATCGATTTTTTTACGAAAGCGATGCTTGATTTATTTTACTTCGCGCAAAAGAAAGTACTATATATTCTGTTTGCTAATAACATTTACTTGGGCAGCAAATTTTACAGGTTTTAAACGTGACTGCCTTTGTCGACACTATAACTTATAAAATACGTAACCGATTTTAATAAAACTCTATATTTGGAGTTACTTTTGAAATATCTCGGATTTATCAAATTAAAAAAAAAAGTACTTTATAAAAAGTGCTAAAATACATTTTGTCAACATTTCAAAAACTGCTGACTTTATTGAAAGAAGGGAAAAGACCTTTGTTAACGATAATGTATTATTGGTGTTTCTTTGGTGAAAGTAGTTTGGGGCCAAAAAGTCCTTAAAATCTCTTTTGTCTATAGCGCAAATAGCAGCTTGTAACAAACACTGTAACTATTTCTAAAGTATTTGAATTTGGATACATTTCTCGTATAAAGATTTCTAATACGAAACTAAATAAGGATTAAAAATTAATTTAAATATGTTATGCAAGTAGTCAGGTCAAAATGGAAACAAAAATTAACTTTTAATGTAGCCTTGAATTTCCTACTTGAAAAATGAGAAATAAACCCCATCATTTCATAATATAAATTTAAATAAAATTTGATGTACCTATGCTTTTGAATTGAGTATTCAATATTAAAGAGAACAAACGGTTAAAAAGTTGACTACAGTCAGGTAGGGTTCATGTAATATTTATTGCTTTGTTGCGGTACAAATATTTTCGCTCATGTATATGTTCTTAATTTATTAATTGATCGCATGTGTTTGTACATTAAATGAAAATTTGGCTATATCAAAAGTATCTGAATCGCGACTGCGTTGTGTACTGGATACCCCAGATTTTTGTTCATTTATAAAAAGGTCTTAGAAAATACGGTTACTATATATGGGTCACTTATCAATAACGAGCATCGCAGTACATACATAATCTATTATTTCTTGGGAATATTTTACAGGGTGTCAATAAATAACATAAAACTTTTTCAGAAATTACCAAATGGTTAAAAGTACTAAATGAGTTTATTTGCAGAAAAAGCTCCATATTCTACAAATCTGCATAGTTTGTATCTCCGTCTTGTGCTAATAAACAAAAATGAGTATTTCTTGTTTTCAGAAGAGCAGCAGATTTTTCCTTTTGTAATTATAAACTACATAATAAAGGGTGATTGATGTTTTTAGGTTTACTATCTATTTTATTGCTGATTGAAGTTGTATTACAGTAAGAGTTCATTAGGATTGTGGTTATTTACGTGCGTGTGAACGACACCCGCAATTTCATGTTTTGCAGAATAAAATTTATTAAAGCTAGTTAGGTTTGTTGGCAAATAACTACACAATTATATTAACTTCCTAAACAATAAGTATACTGGGTATTCGAAAAGTAACGAGCATTTTGAATACGTTGATAATGAATTATTTAAACTGAATTAAAATTGGTTCAGGAAATAACAAAAATGATGATCAATCTTTGCTGTTGCTACCCTTACGTTTTGTTCGTCTTCGCAACCGCCTTAACTTATCTCTACTTTGCTAGCAAAGCACATATCGTAGGTTCAAATCCTACACGAGATAAACTTTTTATTTATGTATTTAATAAAATTAATAACAATTTTTAACTTTTTTCAAATTTTATGTAAACAATTGCAAAAAGTTTTGTTCACATCACGTGCGCTGTCACATTTTTGGTGCTCGGCCTTATGTTGTATCCCTCGGCTACGCCTTGGGTTAAAAGTTGGAAAGAGAAATAAGGAAAAGAAAAGCTCAAACGGAACATTTTAATTAGCATGTAAACATAGAAATAGATTTAAACACAAAATTAGGACCTCAGTTAATAATATAAATAAATGTAAATTTTAAATGAACTCCAACATAATGTTCATAATAAACCTCGAATAAATTTGAATAACAAAAATTAAAATTAAATGTTGGTAATTGATGTCTTGTTAGTGCGAGTAAATTTCAAATTAATTTGATGTAGCCCGGAACACTTCGTGCTAGATTCCCTGTATATTAACCGTTAAAGTAAAAATATTAAATATTCGTGGAGCAAAGTTTCGACCTTAAATAAAAGTAATTTCGAAGATGTAAAACAAAATCTAGGGTAAAATACTCTGTACGAAATTATTCAAGTAAGATGACTCTATTTACAACCAGCATTAATGGCAGCTGAAACAATTGATAATTTGACAATGTAAATGACAGCTTTAACAAAACATGTATTCCGCAGTTTACCTTTAGAAAACATAAGTTAAAATATATGAACAGATTATATTATAGATAAGTAACTCGTTTTACTAAGTATAACATCGAGTAATAACAATCAAGTTCAATGGAAGCAATTTTATATGGTATGCAATATACGATCTACACCAATCTTCACTAATTGAAACTGGTAGCACACTGATGTTACCCATCATTCAAATCAGTTTTAATGCCTTGGTAATCGTCGGATGGAGGTAGTGCAAGTTTTTACTAACCTTTTACAGTCCAAATCTACTTCGATAAATCTAATCGAAGCCCAACGTACATTTGCTTAATCTGAAGCTACTGGATGTGATCAGAAATAGCATTAAATGTAAGCACTCTTCTAAGGTAACCATAGGATTCCAGTAATTTGTTCATAGGAGATGACAAAATGATTAATACTGATGACATTACGGGTGATTTCGAAAAGTAGTACACTAATGTACAGGTGCAGCTACTGGACGTGATCAGAAATAGCATTAAGTGTAAGCACTCTACTATGATAACCATAGAATTTAAGTAATTTGTTTGTAGGTGATGACAAAATGATTAACACTGATGATATTACGGTTGATATCGAAAAGTGGTACTCTAACGAGTAGATTTCAAACTACAGTACCTTTATAAATAATAAAAAATTACTAGGTTACATTTAATTAAAAAACGCAGGAAACTTTTAAGGCAGGTTTCTGGTAAACGTGCCCTCACGTTTTTTTTGCGGGAGAGATAAATATTAAAGGGAACATTCGTGGTTCTACTTAATGGTAGTGATGTTTAACATACATTTTTTTTTAAATGTCAGTAGTTAGGTGAATTTCAATGTGTATAAGTAAAATAAATATTTCGCCGAGTACAGTAGAAAATTGTAATTGAAATAGAGAATACCTAATATGAATAATATATAAAAGCCAATGGCCTAACGTAGGGTTTTATATAAAGTGAATTTGTTATATGCATTAAGACAAACTCTATCACAAAATGATGACCGTGTAATAAAATACATTTATTTATATTAATATTGTTACATTCGTTACCTACGCTGTACGATTTAGCCAATTTTTCGACCTTTTAAAATCTTTGTTCTGCTAGTATTTGTTGAATATACTATTTTTCTAAAAGTAACTGCATTTCTATAATTTCGTCTCTCTGTAGTTTCTTGAAAATATTACTTTTCTCAAGTAACTACATTTCTGTAAGAAATTGTTAAAATTTATTGATAGTCACTCATACGTTACATTCAGCGTTATTGTTTTGGAGGCACTGGTTCACAGCGGATTGACATCCGGGTGATAAGTGATTTCACGCTCTCTTCCTGTTTGGTTGTTGGCGAAGCAGACATTTTTGTATTTTTCTAAAGAAAAATGAACTTTTTGGACTTATTTAGCCCATCGAGTTATATCGGAAGAGAATCTATCTTGTAACCATTTCTTTTATTGCCCAGATCCTTCCTTATATTCGTTGCTTAGCTAGGAAAGTAACTAATTCTCTCCACTTTATATAGGGCTGGCTGTTAATCCTTCTAGCTGGCGCCCTCCTTTCTATTTTAAGCTTTTAGGTACCACCTGCGTCACTGTAGAACCCATCCCACTTCTCTACTTTGACTGAGCTTTCCGGCAGCCCTAAGGCTATCTTCTCTGTAAGTTAGTAAGTACAAAGTATAAACTTGCACGTAACAATATATTAATGATGCAATTCGAATTTCCGGATATTGAAATAATTTTTCGACTGAAGGAAATGATTAAATATCACAAATGTGAATTGTAATTAAGATACCTGATCAAGAAAAAAATGCATGCAATACCTTCTCCGTAACTACTTGTACATCATTTGTACATATCCATTCGGTATACTTATCAAATTCCTTTTTGTAATTAGCTTCCGAACGTTTCACACTTTTCCAGTAAAAATAACATTCGTAATCACTGTTTCCATTTGTATGTTAAAATATGACTTAATGCGCACTCAGGTAAATTTCCCTTTGATCAAAAACATACTTTAGGATACATTCTTAAATCCTTTTATTCCCACTTATCTTTCAACAGAGTCTTTGTTTCTTACTTTTACCTTTACTTTCATGCAGTACCTTGCAGTTAAGTAATAATTTCAAGATATCTGCATTATGTAATAAATCGTTAAGGTAGAAAATCGATTATTGATCGTTCATGGAATGTCCACTGTAAACCGTAATTACTAACATAACATAACTAACATAAAATATATAACGTTACAGCATTTTGATATTTACGCGATTACCGAGTTTAGTTAAGTATGGAGCAACAATTATGCCAGACATTTTTAAACCTATTTCGAAGAGGTGCACAGATTTTTAAGGGATGAGAAATGGGCCCAATAACCGAACACCTGAAATGGAAATCAAAACTGAACGAAATCGGTATGTTCAGATCCTAAATTGGCCGCTATCACCAAATGTAGTGGGCGTCAATTTTCATGGACGCAAAGAGCTGAACAATCAACGGCTATTACTGTTCCAAAACTGTCACAAAACTCAGTTTTTTTTTCTAAAGCAATAATTTGCGTACCGACAGTATCATTGACTCGGACACGAACAATGTAGTTTGTTACTACGCCCACCCTATTCGCTAGATTTAGCTGCTTCAAAACTCTATTTATTCTCTAAATTGCTAAATACCTATTTTAATGCGCCTAAAAAACTTTTTTCACGAGGGTACCTTGGTTCTCAGTATACAACTACTTATGCTGAAAAATAAAAGTATTTTCTCTGTTTCGGGATAAGAACGCACAATTCTGGCACGCATTTTGGTGTTAAAATGAACTCGATTCTTAAACAATATTTAGTACTTTTTTTTTCAAGAGTTTGTGTTATTTTGACAGATTGATATTTAAAGAGAGTCAATTTACTTCTAAACTTTACATTAATAACTTTAAATTAGAATACAGGGTTACAATTGTTATAAATTGTAATTGAAACGGATGCATTTGAGGCAGCATTAATTGAAATTTCAGGAACATTCTACTGGGAATTTACAATTCAATTCCTTGGTTAATTGGATTCATTAGGTCTTATTAGCACAAACACTGAGTTCAGTGTGAAATTTTACGTGCTCTGCGACTTCAATTTCTAATTGTTGACGCTTCCATATAGCCTTCTGCTACAGCAACCTTTCGCATCCTCTATGTTCCTTCATACATTAAAATCACTTCCACTTTTGACAAATCATCCTGAGAATGCCAATGGAATATGGTTTTCGGTATTTAGCAATAACCTTGGCATTCATTTTATTTATACCAATTGGTTGATTGTGTGCAACGCTCCATACTGTAGCTATGTAACCAAATCGTTGGTGTTTATATATTGCCTCAGGCTATAATATTTTTGAATTAGATTATCAATGTGTCTTATTACAAACAATCCTGGTTGATTGGATATAGTTTTTTGGATTCTGACAAAAACTGGTTCATTTTTATATTCAATATCATCAATTTAAATGTTAATCAGCTCTAAACCTCGGTAGGCCCTCGAGTAACCCATAATTAAAATCACTTAAAAACTGAATTGATCTATTGTAGGTCACAAAATATCATTAATTCGCCTTTATTGCAAGCCAGACTATATCAGGTGCACCATTAATAAATTTTTCTGTTTCGCTATATTCTAGTATTTTTGATTTCTTGGACACAAACCCTACCGACGATCGTTTCAGAAATGCTCGAAGTTTCATGAATTTTGACATATCCGCGTTTTGTCGAATGTTTATCATTGATCGTAGCATGGAGTAAGTCTTACATAAAGTTTTACTAACAATTTCGAAATAGGCAATCAAGATATTTTCTGTAATGGCATGTGCATTTTTTTCCTTGCACCACGATAGAAACTTATCATGCTCTTTTTCATATGCGATTTTCTATTTCAGAGGCACCAAATTTGGTCACGGCACTGGCCGCAACTTTGTGCTCTTCTATTTATAGGAATTTAATCGATTAATTGTGAATGCGTAAAGGCTGTGATAATTACGTCTCAAATCTAAGACTACGTTTACACGGACACTACACAGGTTTTAATAACACCGTTGTTTTTAAAGCGTGCGTAAAACAACGTGTAAACGGGACTAGCCCCGGTTTTCTTAAAGCTACACCTGTTAGACAAGCCTCAGCTTTAAGTAAATCTTGAAACTCCAAACCAAGGAATTGTCACTTGGTTTCACCTCTTCCGGTTCCGGTGGGTTCTTAACTTAACAATTTTTTGCAGTTTATTTTGTAGTTGTAATTTAGATTCTTCTTTAAAATCTTAGGTGGGAAGCGTTTTCGTGCGGATGATATCTTCTCGCAGTTGGAAGCCCCGATTCACGATAGCGGATATTTAACATCCGCAAAACAGATCCCTTAGATGTGTATTCGAACTAATTTAGAAAATAATTTATAGTATATCGATATACCTAATTTCAGTTACTTTCAACAAGTTGAAAAAAAATGAAGTGGGGAAGTGAATTTCCGGAGTAAATTTTCATGTTTTGAAGAAATGAGTGTGCTGTTTTCTGACAGGCCGGTGGCTACATTGGTGGGCATCGATTCGGCCAGGCCGGGACGCAGCTCATTAGAATCGTCGGAAACGAGACCGGTAACTCCAACATCCGAAGTCGAAGAATCACAAATTATTGAAGATGACTCCCAAGTTGATGGCGATTCCCAAGTTGTAGGTAATTCCTAAATTGAAATTATTTTACGCTTTTAGACATATAGTTGTAAATAAATTACGTTCAAAAAAAACAGAAAATGTAAAGTTAATTTTATTGTTTATTTAACGATGAACTGGAAGGCAATAATGTAACTGAAGAAGGCTAATCTGATGAGGGCGAACAGCCACCGCCACCAAAAAAACAGAAGAAAACTGGCAAGAAATCTTATGACAAATTTGCTGAAACATCGACGATTAATGCGAAGACCTTCAGCAAAATTTTGTTTCAAAAACAAACTGAAACGCTTACAAATTCTACAAATTCCTTATTAAAGGGCTTACGTAACATTCTTCAACCCTTCTTTTTTCCTCAGTATGTAAATAAATCAGTTATGCTTCCCTCACACCCCTTTTAGTTTGCAAATCCACTTCCCACTTTTACAAATATCCCTGCTGTGCCCCCGTCAATATCCTTTCAGTTCCCAAACTAGCTTCCTACTATTGCAATTGTAAATAACCAATCCCCCACCCTTTCAAATTCATTTGATTCTCCAAAAAGTCCATCTGTCCCTTAATTTAAATGAATGTAATACTGTTGTAAATTTATTAATAAAAATCCATACTTCCAAAAATAAAATTAACAAACATGAATAAATTATAAGTTGCTTTCAACCAATTAATTTGCGAACATTTACCAACTTTAGACTACGATTACACGTATTTTTCAAACTATAATTATGGAAAGAATGACTTCCGAAAGGGAAAATTTTCTGCTAAATAATTCTTTATAGCATCTCTATTATTAGCATTAACATGATCTTACCATCGGTTAGTACTTGTAGATGGTTGTAGAAATTGCAATTCTGCTTTTGTCACAGGAACTTCTCTCTGCGTTATGAAGGCTTCTTTTTTTCTTTCCACAATATTATGCAAAATGTTACATCCAGAAACAACATCTGGAACAAAAGTATAATGTATATGTAACCATTTTGATACGCATCGCTAACGAGCTTCAAACGTCCAAAAGCAATTTCTACTGGTACTCGCCCACAATTCATGTAGGTATTGAACGACTCTTCTTCAGGTAAAAGTCTACAAGATCCTGTATACCCCTTTAATAGCCAAGGTAATAAGGGGTATGCAGAATCACCCATCAGCATTAAGGCACTAAGGTGCCGTTTATATCCCGGTTTTTCCGCAAAGTAATTTTTTTATTCACTCACATTCACATAGTTACAGCTGGAATTAATACGCAATGTTCCTTATGTAATTGGGACTCTTGAAACACTGCAGAATCATGACATGATCCAGGTGCTTTACAATTTATATTTCTAAACCTACAATTAATAATGCGTAAAAAGCAAAATTTGTGTCAATTACAACCAAAGTTAACCTAAACGTGTGATCAATCACAGCCTTTAATACAATTGAGGGTTACCCTTTCCTATTTATGGAATCTCTAGTGGTAATATTAGGATGTGAGTTCCATCAATAGCACTTACTAATTCCGGGATGTGCGTTTTGTTTCCATAATTAAAGGAGATATGTTTGCATCCTACAGCATCAGGCAGTATTAATCGCATTAACTACTCTATGTACACACTTTCATACTGTGGTGTTATGGACACCAAAAGTATTTCCTACGACACGATATTGGGCACAACTTGCTAAGTAATATAGTGTAACGGTCACCTGTTTTTCTTCTGATAGTGGTTATCTAGTGTTGACACAAGGTTTGCATGGCTCTAAACAAACTTGCTGCTGCTTACATAACCACATAAACGTATCCTTCGTCATTCGCAAATTTTCTATCCAATCTTCTTTCACAAGATTTTTAATCACTATATTCTCCCATCGATCATTACTTCTTTTCATTCAAATATTTCTATTACTTACTTGTAATACAGGTCTAAGCTGTATTGGAGGACGTCGTTATTATTAGGTATACTACGAGTAATTGACTACAAAATCTTCGACTAGAACTAATTATTTCAAAATATAAATTATTACAGTTGCTAATAAGTTGCAAGCATCTCTGCCAGTGCAACAGATCGTTTTGAAGCATTTGTTGAGACATCTCTTTAAAAAAACGAATTGCAGCAACACTCAACAACAAATAACGTCATAAGCTCAAATCTCAATGGTAATTTTCATATTGTTAGTAGTGTTAGGTGTTAATCACGCCGTTTCACGTCACACTCTTTAAACCATTGTTGATAACGCCACTTTGTTATGCCCGTGTAAATAGCCGGTAAAGTCGGGCCGGCGAGAGGTGTCTTATGACTCATCTTTTAGTAAAGCATGGTTTAAGATTTTAAAAACGTATGTCGTTATTGGTTCATATAGTTAGTAATTTTGAGTACCAACAAAACATCGTCAATGTTTCTAGGTTATTTTCAAATTTAAGCCGCGCTGTCAAATTTAAATAAAATTATTGCTCGAATATCTCTGGATTTAGCATCATAAGGTCTTAAAAGTCCCCATCCACTCGTATAAATAAAGTCTAATTTTGTTTAAGGTCTGTTCGCACTTATTCTGGCATGTAAATTCCACCGAGTGTGGATATTCATATGATAAAAATATATTGTACATCTGTAAACGATTGTCAGAACCGAGACCGGGTCAACAAAATTTCCTTATGGATCTGTTTTACAAATTAATTATATCAATAATTTTCAATAAGAAACGAATTAGCTAGCAGTAGGCAATGCCCAAATGAAGTGCGAAAAGTTTGGTTAATTGCGGAGGATCGATTGCGTCAAAAGAGTGAAGACTGTAATTTGGTTATCGAAGCCACTGACATAAATAACTGATTTTGTCATAAATAAATACACTGTATTGGATGTTAAAAATGAGATTTATTATTAGTTAATATAACCGATTTTAAAAATCTCAGTTTACAGTTTATCAATATATATATATATATATATATATATATATATATATATATATATATATATATATATATATATATATATATATAACGAATGTAAACCTAAGTACAGCTACAGAGGTATATGTTAAATATAATAATTATTTACAATGTTAACTAAGATTCTAATTTTTGCTTTAAATTCAAAACATCTTATAATTAAAAGTCATCACCTTCACTTTCACTATCATCTTCACTCGACTCTCCGACATTGATTACTAGAGGTTTTACTATTTCCTCAGCTCTTCTTTGAACGTCCCACCACAGGCTCGTTTCCTTCTCAGCATGTAAAATACACTTTTGCCACAGTTCTTCAGTTACTTGGTTTCATGAATCCTTCCATAACGATAAAACATTCTTGTCCCTGAAGCCCAGTCTTCCAACGTTTTTGTTGTAATACTGTTTACAATTTGCCCATTTTAACTCGATAGGGTTGAATTGGCACTGATACGGAGGGAAGCGTAAAATTTGATGTCCCTATTGATGAGCGATTTCAATTGCTTATATTTTTGGGAACTTGTAAATCCTTGGCAATTTGTAATAATTCCACTTTCAGCATATCATTCGAATGAGGAATGTTGCGTTTTCTTAAATTGTTTTATTAAATTGAAGATCTTCTTTCTACCAACTACTTGAAGGTAATTTTTTTACTAATGTAGAATGATAACTGGCATTGTCAAGAATTATCAAACTTGGTTTTTCTAAATTTGGTAAAAGCTGTTCTTGAAACCATTGTTGAAATAAATCAGCGTTCATATTATCGTGGTAGTCTGCTGTCTTACTTTTACTGGAAAATACCAATGCTGAATTAGGTATCAAAACCATCCTTGTTGCCAGCACTCAGTACGATAAAACTAAAATTTATTCGGTTAAAAATATTTTTAACAAACCGGACTATTTTAGTTACCGTTTTCCTTCTCCTAGCGGTTTGTTTTTGTACTTTTCAAATCATTATCATGCCTTTTTCTCTTTTTTTTTTTTACGATTGTGGACCTGAACAGGCTAAATAAGGCCTATCGTGCTAAAGCACTCAGGAGGATGGATAGAGGATAATGAATTGCCAATAGATGCCTATCATCAGCTACCTTAAATTTTCTCATATCATAAGTGAGAGGAAAACAGGAACTAGGAGATCATTCCAAAGTTTAGAAGCCGTGTAGAAAATGTGGATTGCGCCCGTTTGGTACGACAAGAGGAGATTTGTACTGCATACTGATGATGTGAATGAGCGAACCGAGTGTTTCTCGCAAAGATAGCCGGAGATGGTATCAAAGAATGTAATTCACCAGCACAATAGCCGTTGTAATAACGATAATACAAAGAAAGAACTGAAACCATCCTTCTATGCTCAAGGGACTGTATGTGAGAAGTTAAGGACGGGTCATTTATAAGCCTAATCGCTCTCTTTTGAATACGATCAACGATATCGAGAGCGTATTGGGAGCATTTACCCAAAGGTGAGAATTATATTCCAGATGAGGCCGAATTTGGGCCTTATACAGCAAAAGGAGTTGTCGAGAGGTAAAGTACTGCTTAAATCTGTACAAAAGCCTATTTTACGAGCAGCTGTTTTGGTAGCTGACAGAAGATGGTCAACCCATGAGAGATTTGAAGATACAGTCATACCCAACAGAGTAATAGAGTCTGAAAACTTAAGAACTGAGCCATTCATACTTACAACAGGAAATGATCGATCTTTTTGGCGGACATAAGGCAACACTGAGTTTTGTTGGCATTAAATTTAACTAGATTATTGCTTCCCCATTCGAGAATACGTTGAATGTTTTTGTTGATTGAATTTGCCTTTTCAGTTTTAATTTCTTGATTTGACATAGAAGGTGGATTATCACTATGAGTAGACTGAGATGAACTACAGTGAAGAGTGCTATCGTCAGCAAAGCAATGGATGGGGTTAGTTGTTGAAGAAATAAGGTCGTTTATGTACAGCAGAAAAGTGTAGGCGCTATA
The DNA here is from genome assembly GCA_036346205.1 of Vesta saturnalis. NCBI lineage: Eukaryota > Metazoa > Arthropoda > Insecta > Coleoptera > Lampyridae > Vesta > Vesta saturnalis. The sequence goes on along the minus strand of JARFJB010002002.1, from coordinate 1,338,603 downwards.
ACGGATCCCTGTGGTACGCCCGCGTTAATGCTAACTTCTTTTGAAAAAAGCCATCAACTACGACACGTGTTCGTCTTTATCAAGGAAACTAGAAACCCAGTTGATGAGCGTATCATTTAACCCAAACGAGGTGAGTTTGGCAAGTAAACACTTATGCCAAACTTGGTCAAATGCCTTTGAGATATCTAAAGCGACTACAACTGTTTCACCGGACTGCTCTACTGTATTGTTCCAAACTTGGGTCACATATGAAAGAAGATCGCCGGTTGAACGACTTTGCCTAAACCCATATTGGTGGTCACTAAGGAGCCTTTGTCCGAATTACGGTTTTCTCGGAAATGCCGGATGCGAGAGCAGTTCGCTGCAACATAATATTACATAAATATAAATTTAAATAGTGAATATTATTAGCCTACCTGGATAATGTAAGTTAAAGGTAAACTGGGCCCCCCGTTATCGCGTTCAATCTCGAAATAATGCAGTATATTCATTAACATTACTTGAGTTTGGCTTTTCAAAGATTTACCTTTTAATGACATCATGATTTGCTGCAAAATAAATGTATTCAATCAATTGGAAATACATTTTGCATTATAAACTTACCTCGTAATAGTGAATATTAATAATAATAGTTTTGAAAAAACTGTTGTTTACAAATGCAATGGAAACTAATTAATTAGGAAGCGAAAGATAAATTTTTATAACTACAAAACACGATGCGATTATACGAGACGAAATACGAAGAATAATTTGAGGTTAAATAGCCAAGAAGACATCTGACAGCGTCATGGGCTTTGAGTTTAGAATCGACATACGTTTTAAATCCTGTATTTAAAACATATGGCAGACGTATAAATTATAACCCGTCTTTTTTTAAGTGGGAACTTCGCACTAAGATTAAGGAAACATGCATTTCACAGTAATAATTATATCCCCATTCTCGAGTCCGCCATGAGACATCTCTCCAGCGCTATTATAGAAACCGTTGTTAATAAAACCGACGTTAAAACCTGTGTTATTTTTTCATGGAAACTTAGTCTAACATTAATACCGTAGATAATTAACACCTTAGATTAGGAAAGAGAGGATACCGTTCGTCGCATTTCGCAAAGGTTAACATTCTGTTACCAAAATCGGTTAGACGCCATTGTTTTGGTGGAAAACAACGGATTTGGTACGGTGTAGTTATCTTGTGATTTTTGTGGTTCTTATGACTTTTCCATTTAAAATTATGTTGTAAGTAATGGTTGGATGTGCAGCTTATAGTTGTAAAAGCCACAGCAGTTCAAAAATCATGAAATTTCCTTTCACAAGTAAATAAAAATTTGCATTCTTTCACAAATATTTTGTATCTCGGATATCTAGAAAATTATATTTTATACGATTATATTTGAGGAATATAAGTATTAATAGAGATATACGAAGCCGATTATAATATTTTGGTTTGAAATCTTATTAAGCATAATTATTAAATTAGCGTTGTTATGCTTATTTTCACTCTGTCGCCAGTGGCGTACGGCTAAGATTAAAATAACAAATAGGAATTTTAAAAATCAGTCTCGACAGGAGGATTCTGTACGAAGCAAATTAACGAAATTAATCCTATTTAAAGGTCAGTAAAATGTTTTTTGTAACCACAATAAAACTGTTTTTCTATATGGGTGTTTTATTAATTCCTAAACCTGAGAACAACTTAATTTTATGGTTAACGTAGCCTCTACGCTACGCCACTGACACTGTGGCATTGGTCCCAAATGGTAACAGATTCTTACGCTGCATTATACGTCCACTATTATTACCTAGTCTAAGATTAACACGTTATTAGAAAATTAAATACAAGCGTTGTTTACTAGTTGCTACGGAAACTATCAAATTAACTCACTATTGCCAACCGAATTATTTCACCAGATTTTTTAAGTCGTCAGTAATTAATAAATAAAATGAAATAAACAGAGAAAACTGTATAAAACATTCGTTGCGGAAGGCCTTCTAATCATTCGTTCATTCGAACCCTCGGCGGTTCGCGCCTCAGGTTCGAGTCTTGAACTCGTGTGAGAATAGTTGACTGTCTGCAATTTATGGTTTAATATACTATTTGACAATTATATCATTCCTCTCATACTATGCAATGGATGAGACAATTATTACAAACTTAAGCTGTAAGAAATTTTTACACCCCAAATATTAGCAAATTTTCCACAAAAAGAAAGAAATAACCATAAACCGAAAGTTATTTATTATAGTTAAGTAGGTATGTGTTGTATTTTAAGTAAGGAATTAACAAAATAAAGTTTAAAATCCAGAAAGGTACCAGCTATTTGAGAGTTGATCATGACGTCATCCTATAAGAGTAATAATACATTTTAAAATCTTTATCGACATTTTTGTTAGCTATCAGGTAAAAACATATATAAAATAATACGCTTACCTTCAGAAGTGTTTTTCCTTCAGCTGTACCATACGTTGAACTAAAAATTTTTATACAACGTGCCATATAATCACACTAAACACGATTTGTTAAAAGGTTGGACATAAACTGTCTATTACATTCCGTTCATTAACATTAGAAAGTAATACACAAAACCTGAATACTGCTACTGTATTTTCCTTCCTCTTAAAAATAATTAATAACAAATCGGTTTGAAAATATTCATATTGTACAAACGTATACAAAATTGTTTTTTTTTTAAAACCACATTAGAGTTGGAATGTGGAACATACGTTTTAAATTGACCATGTATTTTCCCATATTATTTTTATTAGAGTTTTAAATTTTTATTACCATGATTGTTATTAAAATTATCACATCTCTATTAGTGACCATTTTGATATAAAAGGGATGCCTAAAATTTACCATTGCATTTTCAATTTTGGTAAGATAATCTCGTTTTGAAACGATTCAAAACAATCAATCAAACCAGATACATAAGAATGCTTTAATTATATCCATTTAAATAGCGAAATAAATAAATTCAAGATTTATCTGAAAATTACTTCTATCAAAAAAGGTTGTGTCTTTTTAAAAAATCTTAGGTTTTATAAAACAAGACCGAACGTCCTAGTCGTTATTAAAAATGCTCAACCATCTATGTACAGTATACATTGCAATAACAAATATAATTCAGCTCATTATTTTACAATAAATGTGTAAGCTGGTTGGTATACATCGGAATGTTATTTGTTAACATGCAATTTAAACACGCGTTGAATAAGCGGTCTTGCTCGCTTATATGTTTTATTTACACAGACCTTTTGAGATTTTTATGTCAAGGGCCCGCGACAAGGGAAAGTCCCGTGCGCTAGTTCCTAGGAACTGTATGTAGTTTTGAAAATATACAGCTACGTGGAACTATGATCAATCTCTATTACAGAAAAAACGTCTGTTAGTCCATACCCCACTAGATGGCGCCACAAACAAGCTCAAACTTCCAAGATTATTAATAAAAAATTGAAAGAAAGCTTTTTAAAAAATATATTTAAACAATACATCATTTATTTATTTAATTTAATTACATTCTTATCAGTCTTCTCCTTTTTACGACTGTAATTCGTCACTATTGGTTCATAAACAGGAGAATACATTATAATAATAATGCTTACTCGCTGGAGACTATATACACATGTAAAATTTTGCGTTAACCGTACTATAGTTAGTGCGACCCAACCCCTCGACATCCGAAGATGACCGATCTTATCCGAACATTTTTGAGTACATACACCCATTCCTCCAATATAATTTAAATAAAATCAAATAAACAAGTTTTACAACACTTTTATTTTTTACACAAAAAATAGGTAACATTTTTATACACAAATTACAATTCTCTCTTTATGTCTAATAGGCGTATGCTTTAGTACATCCAATTTAATTTTAATTTTATAATTTAAATCTAGACTTTGTTCTTCCAATTCTCTTTCTAGTCAATAATTAGATGTACATAACGTATTCAGATCGTCGAAATGTAATACGTTATGTAATTTATTTCTCGTGGTTATCGGATTAATACCTATTATAACTAATTCTGTCCCCTCGGATAATCGCTCCAATTTCCTACAGTCTCTAGACTTTATAATACGTTTAATTTTTACATAGAAGCTTCGTTAATTTATCCATGTATTGTTGAAGGATATTTTTACATTTTTCGTATTTTCTAAAGTTTTTACAGGCCCCACAACATCTATCATAGCAAGAGGATTCCATTAAATGTGGTATTTCCATTAGTTTAAACGTCTCGTCTTTTCTCTCTCGTACGGTTAACGCGATTCATACCTATATGAAAACATTGCATCACAAAATTTTGCCTGTGTACATAGTCTGCAGCGAGTAAGCATTATTATTATAATGTATTCTCCTGTTTATGAACCAACATCAGAGGACATTAGAGATTTCAGGGATTTGTTAGTAAACTACGACAATATAACGGTTCAAGCTGATGATGAAAACAATGAAGTGGATGAGGTGAATGTATTTCACACTCATGATGATAATGATGATTCACAGAAGAAGAAGACTGATGAGATAGAGGGAAAGGACGAATCTCAAGACCATGACGATAGTGACGAATTACAGTCGTAAAAAGGAGAAGACTGATAAGAATGTAATTAAATTAAATAAATAAATGATGTATTGTTTAAATATATTTTTTAAAAAGTTTTATTTCAATTTTTTATTAATAATCTTGTTTTCGGAATGGACTTTCGGGTTTGTTTATAATTTGTATATTTAAGAGGCCAGTTTCTATCAATCTTATTGGATTTAATACAAAAACAAGCGTTGGAACTTAAACGTGGCTTTCGTCTCTCATGCGTTTCACTTGTCCTTTCGTCTCTCACGTCTATCGTGTCCGGTTGGCTGGAAGTTTGAGCTCGTTTGTGGCGCCATCTAGTGGTGTATGAGCTAAAAGACGTTTTTCTGTAACTTGCGCACCGGTCTTTTTGTCGCGGGTTGACATAAAAATCTCAAAAGGTCTGTGTAAATAAAACATATAAGCGAGCAAGACCGCTTATTCAACGCGTGTTTAAATTGCATGTTAACAAATAACATTCTGATGTATAACCACCAGCTCTTAATTACACACTTATTGTAAAGTAATGAGCTGAATTATACTTGTTATTGCAATGTATACTGTACATAGATGGTTGATCATTTTCAATAACGACTAGGACGTTCGGTCTTGTTTTATAAAATCTAAGATTTTTTAAAAAGACAACCTTTTTTGATAGAAGTAATTTTCAGATACATCTTGAATTTATTTATTTCGCTATTTAAATGGATATAATTAAAGCATTCTTATGTATCTGGTTTGATTGATTGTTTTGAAGGTCGTTTCCTCAAAACGAGATTATGTTTTACTAAAATTGAAAATGCAATGGTAAATTTTAGGCATCCCTTTTTATATCAAAATGATCACTAATAGAGATGTGATAATTTTAATAACAATCATGGTAATAAAAATTAAAACCTTTTGCCTTTTATTTCCATTATATCAGTTTGATATTCTTAAAAACATGTTAATTTAAATTAATTCTATGTTATATATAAGTAATTATTACTTACCAGTCTTTTTAATGGGTTTTTAGAACTGTTAGTGAACACGTTACGATGAAACAATTTTGTGTGTATGTAATTGAACATGCAAATAAACCAGATATAATGTTCCGAATGTATAGGTGGTGACTGTTTAGATAATCTGCCTATTCATAAAGCATCATTGCATTAGGGTAGAAATTATTTATTATTTCACGTTATATTTAATTAGACTTTAATGTATTCAGTTTGAACTGTAATCTGGTTTCCGCAAACTGTAAGACGGTTGATTGATTGAGATTGATCTGGTGATCGAGCGTGATTTGTTTTAGATTAATTAATTAATTGATTTGTTTGTGTGTGAGAAAGAGCCGTAAGAGAGAGGGTGAGAGAGAAACAAGATAGAGCAAGAGAGAGGTTTGCATTATCTACTTCTATTATAGAAAATGTTCATTAGTCTATACTCCACTAGATGGCACTAAAATCAATTTTTACTCAAAGGGGCCGGGGCGCAGACCCTGATACAAGTCCTGTCTTACAAGAACCTCCTTATTAGAATACAATTTTGTATGACGGAGCGAAGGCCTACAGCTGTAAGATTAAGTTAGAACCACATACAATTGCGCCAAGGGGACCACGATAGGGGCTAAGCTCTACACTTGTCTTATAAGGTTAGGTTCTCATACCATCCCCGGCCTGGGGGCGAAGGCCCGAGAACAAGTTGCGAAGCCCTACACGTGTTTTACGAGAACCTCCTTGTTAGAAATACAACGTTTTCTCGTATAGGTAAAAGATCATCCAATAATCCAATAATAATAATATCTTATTAGGGTAATTATGCAATTTCTAACATTGTATGCGTGTGCGTTTGCCTAACCTCCAGGGGTACTGCTCTTAATATAGCCAAAACGATCTTAATTAGATGACCATCAAAAATAACCCTACGACCAACTCCAGGTCTAGCCCCCAGCTCCAAGACCAACCCCAGCCCCTCACGTGGGCATGTACAAAATTACTGTCAAAAAGGCTCTTAATACAACAAAAAATAATTAGGGGTTGAAAAAGGCCTCCGAAAAGAAACCATAAAAGTCAAGGTGAAAAAAGGCCTCCTAAAAGAAACCATAAAAAATAAGGGTGAAAAAAGGCCTCCGAGAAGAAACCATAGGGGTTGAAAATGCGGTCCCCCACGTGGGCATATAAAAAAGTGAAAGAGGGCGGGGCTACTGACGTAAAAAATGAAGGGGATAGTGCCGGTGTTCTACTATTATTTGCTGCAAAATAAATGCATTCAATCAATTGGAAATACATTTTGCATTATAAACTTACCTCGTAATAGTGAATATTAATAATAATAGTTTTGAAAAAAAACTGTTGTTTACAAATGCAATGGAAACTAATTAATTAGGAAGCGAAAAATAAAAAAACTACAAAACGCGGTGCGATTATACGAAACGAAATACGAAGAATAATTTGAGGTTAAATAGCCAAGAAGACATCTGACAGCGTCATGCGCTTTGACTTTAGAATCGACATACGTTTTTAAGTCCTGCATTTAAAACATATGGCAGACGTATAAATTATAACCCGTCTTCCTTTAAGTGGGAACTTCGCACTAAGATTAAGGGAAACAGATGCATTTCACAGTAATAATTATATCCCCATTCTCGAGTCCGCCGTGAGACATCTCTCGCCAGCGCTATTATAGAAACCGTTGTTAATAAAACCGAGGTTAAAACCTGTGTTATTTTTTCATGGAAACTTAGTCTAACATTAATACCGTAGATAATTAACACGTTATTAGGAAATTAAATGCAAGCGTTGTTTACTAGTTGCTACGGAAACTATCAAATTAACTCACTATTGCCAACCGAATTATTTCACCAGATTTTTTAAGTCGTCAGTAATTAATAAATAAAATGAAATAAACAGAGAAAACTGTATAAAACATTCGTTGCGGAAGGCCTTCTAATCATTCGTTCATTCGAACCCTCGGCGGTTCGCGCCTCAGGTTCGAGTCTTGAACTCGTGTGAGAATAGTTGACTGTCTGCAATTTATGGTTTAATATACTATTTGACAATTATATCATTCCTCTCATACTATGCAATGGATGAGACAATTATTACAAACTTAAGCTGTAAGAAATTTTTACACCCCAAATATTAGCAAATTTTCCACAAAAAGAAAGAAATAACCATAAACGAGAAAGTTATTTATTATAGTTAAGTAGGTATGTGTTGTCTTTTAAGTAAGGAATTTTAATCTCTAAATGGATCTTTTGTTTACACTTTCTGATTATATTATTTTCTAACCATAATGTTTCAATTATTTGATCTTGTTAATCTGTAATTAGGATTAATTAGGACTTAAACTGCTTTTGTAATTGAGATAATCTGTTATAAATGAAATAATGTAATAACTGTGGTTGAAAGCGTTTTACAATTTAATCCTGTGGTTTTCGAATAGTCTTTAAATACATGCTTATATTTCAGATTTATTCAGTAATAAATTACAGAAATTTTGTAATCGTTAATGCTATATGCACAAGAAATATTAGAATTTGATTTGTACGAAAAGAAATACAAAATTTATAAATTAACTTTTGTATTTCTTTTCGATCAAATCAAATTTTATATTCCTTGTGCTTTTATTGTTAAAATTTTAACATACAAAATTTATAAACCAAATTTTGTATTTCTTTTCGAACAAATCAAATTCTAATATTTCTTGTGCTTTTATTTTTAACATTAAGCATTAACAATTACAAAATTTCTGTAATTCCTACTAAAGAAAATAAACAAAGTAATTAAGAAAATGGAGGTAAACTAGAAGAATATTTACTACCACACTTAAATCGATCAAACATTACCTATTCTGTATTTTACTGCAACCCCTCGATGTGTAGCTCCTATTGTATGAACGCATAAAGACGAAAATGATCTTAGAAATGAAGATATTCTATTGGACCAAATGCAATTTAATTAAACTGTACTTTCAGACAACACATATACTCTTTACATAATGATTGTCATAAAATTAGCACACATGAATAACCTTGTTTGCCTATACGAAATAATATGATGAGGTAATTAAATATAAGGTCAAGGAGATTACCAAAATTAAAATTTGTGTCATAGATTAACTCACAAAATACTAAAAATGTCAAATAATCTAATCCTCTTTTAATAGATCCATGTCACACATTAAAAATGCCTTTGTTACTTTATATTGTCTTTCCTTTGCTTTCTAGTTAATTATTTTCACCATTCTGTCTTATTTTTCTTGAGAACATACCCAATGGAACACTTATATTACTGTTCTGTTATTCAATTATACATTGCATTTGCCATTATTGGCACTTTTGATATATATATATATATATATATATATATATATATATATATATATATATATATATATATATATATATTATACGCAGGGTGTCCCAACGATTTGAGGGTGGAAGATTACGCCTATACTGTTGATTTAATAAAAAATCTTATAACAGAATATTGTAGTCAACAATGAGGATCATCTTGTAAAAATATTTTTGTACATACAAGGTGTCCCATTTTCGAGTACTACACTAAACTTGTGTTTTTTTAATGGAACACCCTTTTGTATATTTGAATTCTCCGTTAAATTCTGAGCAAAATGATATAAGGTACTATGGGTCTACGACTAATGGTTCCTAAGTTATTCACATTTCTACGTAAAAAAATTAGTCAATTAAGTAGGCTCCTGTTCCGCCATCTTGAAAGATATCGGAGTGAAATTTTGGGATTTGTTTTTCCAATCAATCTAGTTTTAACTTCTACATTCGCATTGCAGACTCTTTTCTTTGCATATACAGGGTGGTACATTTTGCTCAATGTTATTTTTCTCATTTTTGTAAATGGCACACTCTGTATTTTACTACAGATTTGAATAGAATTTTTTACGGGCTTTCAATAGATACTACTTAGTCCTAAGTGGTTTTGAATTATTTAGTGACAAAGTTGAAAACTGTAAACATTTTTTATTTTTGTTGAATTTGTCACAATATAAAATAAAGACAATATGATAATTCAAAGAAAAAAAAATTTGAACAGTGCTAATTGCTATAAAACCGTGAAGCTATAAGTTTATGACATAATTCAACATTTAGCACTATAAAAGAGCAACGCTTAATAATTATTTACTCGTAGAACTGCATAACTATGAACCTTAACTTAAAACTTTAAAATGGAAGTAAAGAACACAATGAATTACAAATTTTATATTAAATGTTCAAAAATGTTTCCATTTGCAGCAATGCACATTGTTAACCGCCTAGTAAAGGTTGCTTTGACATTTTGAAGGATGGTTCTTCGAATACTTCGAAAAGCCTCAGTAATTCGAAGTTTCATATTGGCTTGTCTAGTAGGAAAATCCCTATATACCTCCTGTTTTACATATCCCCACAGAAAAAAGTCTAAGGGAGTGAGATCTGGTGATCTCGTAGTCAAAACAATGGGACCACCGCGACCTATCCAGCGATCTTCGCGTCAATTTTGTAAAAACCGACGTACTCGATTATGGTAGTGCGGCGGGGATGCATCATGTTGGTAATACATAACTTGTTGGGTATGTAGATTTACATTTTCAAGCAACTATGGTAAATCTTCTTGAAGGAATTGCAGATATCTTTCGCCTGTCAGGGAACCATCGAAAAAGAAAGGTCCTATTACATCAGTATTAATAATATCACCCCACACATTCACAGTTCACTGATGCTGGTAATCTAGTTGTCGTACCTAGTGTGGATTTTCAACGGAGTAATAGTGACTATTATGTTTATTAACGATCCTGGATGCTCATTACAAACAGTTGCTTCGTCAGCTAAATAGTCACAAAGTCAAGAACAATTGGCTTGTTGATTAATTTTGTTGGTTAATTTTGTCCAGAATAATATTGCAAAATCGCTAACACGAGTTGCAAATATTGTTAATCTTTGCATCGAACTTCAGATATTACATCTGACAACTTCACGAATTATTTAATTAATAAAATGAACTTTTATTTTGATTGTTAGAACAGAAAAGACATTCGAAAACTCAAACATTGCTGTTCTTTAATTCCATTTCAAAGTTATATAATATGCAGTTCTACGAGCTTTTTAAACTGGATTCATCAAGTGTTCTTCATTGCATAGTACATAAATGTTGAATTGTTAAAAACATAGCTTCACGGTTTTATAGCAATTAGCATTGTTTCATTTGTGTTTTATCTTTATTTATTTTATATTGTGACAAATTCAACAAAATTAAAAAATGTTTACAATTTTCAACTTTATCACTAAATAATTCAAAAACACTTAGGAATAGGTAGTAAAAAGTGTATATCTATTGAAAGCCCGTAAAAAATGCTATTCAAATCTGTAATAAAATACAGAGTATGCCATTTAAAAAAATGACTAAAATAACATTGAGCAGCATGGACCACCCTGTATATGTAAAGAAAAGAGTCTGCAGTTTGAATGTAGAAGTTAAAACTAAACAGATTGGAAAAACAAATCCCAAAATTTCACTCCGATATCTTTCAAGATGGCGGAACAGAAGCCAACTTAATTGGCTAATTTTTTTACGGTAATTACCTTAGAAACCGTTAGTCGTAGACCCATAGTACCTTATATAATTTTGCTCAAATATATAAAAATATATAGGATGTTCCATTAAAAAAACAATAGTTTAGTGTAGTACTAAAAAACGGGACACCCTGTATATACAAAAATATTTTTACCAGATGCTACTCGTTGTTGACTACAATAATCTGTTATAAGATTTTTTGTGATGTATAATGTATAATTGAATAACAGAACAGTAATATAAGTATTCAATTGAGGCAGAATGGTGAAAATAATTAACTAGAAAGCAAAGGAAAGACAATATAAACTGATAAAGGCATTTTTAATGTATGGTATGAATCTATTAAAAGAGGATTAGATTATTTGACATTTTTAATATTGTGTGAACTAATCTATAATACAAATTTTAATTTTGGTAATCTCCTTGACCTTAAATTTAATTGACTACAATAATCTGTTACAAGATTTTTTATTAAATAAACAGTATAGGCGTAATCTTCCACCCACAAATCGTTGGGACACCCTGTATATATGTACATATGTACATATGTATGTATGTATGTATGTATGTATGTATGTATGTATGTATGTATGTATGTATGTATGTATGTATGTATGTATGTATATATATATATATATATATATATATATATATATATATATATATATATATATATATATATATATATATATATATATATATATATATATATTTCATAAGATTGTACAAAGACGAAATAAGTTAGAGAAATGATTTTTGGATCACGGGTAAATATCAATAGGCCCTACTTTTAAAAAAAATTGATCATACAGAGTGTTTCATGTTGTTGGAGCAAACTAAACTTGTATTTGTTTTAATGAAACGCCCTGCATATTGTTACATTTTTTTGAGAGCACATAAAATACTCTTTTTTTCATTTGAGACAAAATTGTATGGGTCTATCTCTTTTGGGTTTAGAGATATTCAATTGTTTTTCGAAAAAATTATCCCACTTGCGGTCGCCGCCACTGATTTGTTAGGCGACTTTTGTTTATTTTAAAATGACAAAAAATTTTTGGTTCTCCTGTAATATTTGGGAATATCTTGATTTTCAGATTTTTTTAAATAATGTACAGGGCGTGTCACTGTTTGTAAAAACAACTTTTTTTCATTTTTTTAATGATGTTCGTGTCATTCGATGCTTTGTTTGATTCTTTCTTTTTCATCAAGCATGTCGTATACCTAAAATTAATAATTTTCTAAATATTTTTAGTTTATTTGTAAAATTGCGATTGTAATTCAAAAAGACTGAAAATAGAGGTATTTAGTTGGTCATGGGATTGCATTTTCTTACTAAAAAATTTTCAAGTAGAAACAAGAGTTAATATAACAATTACAAATTGATTTAATGAATTTTTTGAACAAACTTAATGAATAAAATACTCTTGCTTTTAAGCAAATTTAAATCAGTCCTTTGTAAAATTTTTGAAGTACTCAATTTGATTATGTTCATATCAACGATTTCATTTATTACGTCTAATGTAAACGTATAAATATGATCATGGAATTGTACCTTCATGCTAAAGAATTTTTTAATCAAGTTGTATTAGCTTATAAAAGAAACTTTGACATTCTTAAATATCTATGACTTACAAAGTTTTGAGATTCTACTGTAAAAATTCGAATCTTCGAAAGTATTTTTTATCTCTTGGCATTGCCAAATTTGCCTTAATAGTGTAAATTAACTAGGCATTGTTTTCAGTAAATTAGGCACGTGAAAATAACTGTAAATACGTATTATTTTTATGTTTAATCTGTATACTAAAACAAACAAATGCAAATTACACCAAAAAAAGAACAATAAAGTGAAAAAAAAATCAAAAATCAATCTCTCATTAACTGTTCAAATGCTCTTCCTTCAATTTCAATACATTTATTTACACGTCGGCCATGTGATATTTTGAAAAGCATTTCTGGTTCTTTCCATCATATTTTCTGGTGTGGTTGGAATTTCTTTATACACTTAACCTTTTACGTAACCCCATAAAAAGAAATAGAGTGGGGTCAGATCAGGTGACCTCGGTGGCCAAGAAATAGGTCCTACTCGACCTATCCACTGATTTTCTTTCTAGTGGTTTAAAAATGTTCGTGTGTCGATGGTAGTGGGCGGGTACATCATCATGCTGGAACCACATATTTCCATAAACTGCTTCATTAACATTTTGAAGAAGGTTAGGTATCGCATCTCTTAAAAAAATTGAAATACACTTCGCCGGAATATCTTCCAAAAAAAGGAGCAATCAAATGGGACCCAATAATCCCCCCCCCACACACACACACATTTTGTGAACACCGATTTTGTTGGTCAGCATGCCTGATCCAATGAGGATTTTCAGTGCTATAATAATGCATGTTATGTTCAGTAAACCATTACTTTTGAAGGTAGTTTCGTCACGAAATAATGTAAAATTGACAAACTTAGGAACTTCTGCAATTAATTTTTCGTTCAAATCTTGACCATATAGTTGCTGATGAAGTTATATATGATATCCATGGTATTTATGGCCATTTAATATACTTTTCACGCTAGATATTCTTATATCGGTCATTTGTGACATACTTACATGAGGATTTTCTCGGATTGCAGGTAAAACAGTAACTTGGTTTTCATCACACGTCACTGCTTTATTAGCTACTTTCCGTTTTTTTTAAATTTAACACTACCTGTTTCTTCAAATCATTGCAAATGATCTTGAAACGCCTTAAGTCGCGGCTTTTTTTCAGCATCGGGATGTCTTGCTGCATACATTCTACTTGCCAGTAAACAATTTTTTTGACATTCTCCAAGAATAAAAATCATTCAAACCATTTCCTGAATATTTAGTCATTTTCAACACGTTGAATACCTAAATTAAAACACAAATTAGGTTTAAGCTGAATAGAACTAATTGTTACAAACAATTTCTCTGTTTTCAACGCAATATTGTCATGATACTCTTGTTTTTTAATTGCGTTCATTCCAAATAATCGGTATTATTTGATCAGTAACCAATTTAAATTTAGAAAAAGACTTAGAAAATGGAAAAGTTGATTTGAATATAATAAAATTGAGTACTTCACAAATTTTACTAAGGACTGATTTAAATTTAGAAAGTTCATTAAGGATTGATTTAAATTTGCCTTGAACGAAAGAGTGGCTTGTGTAAGGGTATGCACCAATTTTGTTTAAAAAATTATAATAATTTAATTCAGTCAATTTGTAGTTGTTATATAAACTCTAGTTTTTAGTTGAAAAATTTTTTTGGCGTGAAAAAGAACGCCAAAGTTTCTTTTATAAATGAATACAACTTGATTAAAGTATTCTTTAGCATGAAACTACAATTCCATGACCCTTTTTATACTTTTACATTGACAAAAATATGTAAAAAATGACAAAAATCGACTTTAATTGTTATATTAACTCTTGTTTTTACTTGCAAAATGTTCTAGTAAGGAAGTACAATCCCATGACCAACTTAATACCTATATTTTCAGTCTCGTTGTAACAGACTCGCAATTTCACAAATAAACTGAAAATATTTTGAAAGTTATTAACTTTAGCTGTAAGACATGCTTAATGAAAAAGAAAGAATATCGAACGAGGCATCGAATGACATGATCAACATGGGGGGTGCCATTAAAAAAAATTAAAAAATAGTTTACAAACAATCACACGCCCTGTATATTATTAAAAAAATTCTGGAAAATTAAGAAATTTCGAAATACTACAGGACCAGAAACAATTTTCTGCCATTTTAAAATAAACAAAAGTCGCCCAACAAATTAGTGGCGGCAGCCGCAGCTGGGACATTTTTTTTGAAAGACAATTGAATATTTCTTAAACCAAAGGGGATGGACCCATACAATTTGGTATTAAATGAAAGTGTATTTTATGGGTTTTGCCAAAATCTAATAATATATAGGGTGTTCCATTTAATAAAGTATAAGTTTCGTTTGCTCCAATAACATGAAACACCCTGTATGATCAAAAATATTTTTAAAATGTACTACCTATTGATATCTACCCCTGGTCCAAAAATCATTTCTCTAACTTATTTCGTCTTTATACAATCTTCCTCCATCCTGCAAATGTATATATATAACTACTTAAATCTCCTTCAATCTAGCTTCAACAATTCTAACGAAACCAAAGCAATTAAGATGATGTTGAAAAGTCGCGTGTTCTTTGAAACTGTTAAGTAAATACTTTACACTTAAACATTAAACGATAATAACTCAAACATCGAAGTTTATTGTAATTGCGAATTTATGACATGGTTCGATAATTACTCGTAAGAAGAACCAAGAAGAAACTTACGAGATCTACAAACAAGAACATTAACATTTACAATGATAGTATAACTTAAGTTTAAGGTTTAACTTTAGCATTATAATTCTTATTGAAAAACCAACTATTTTTAAAAATTTTCGAAAAGGCCTCCACCTTGCGCAAGGCAGTAACCCAATCTGTGATAAAACTCAGTTCGGGTGTTTTCTAACATTTCTTGGGTGATGCTGTTTAAAGAGTGTAATTTTGACACGAAGTTCGTCCAAATTGTTAACACGTTCATGCCTGTGCCCATAAATTTGCTGTGAATCCCCAAACAAAAAAGTCGTTCGGCGCGATACCAGGTGAGCGAGGAGGATATTTAATAGTGCCTTTTCCATTAATAATGCGGTTAGGGAACGTAATTTCCAAAAACTGTTGAACTCTTATTGCAGTATGAGCAGAACAGCCATCTTCGTGATACTAAATGTCATCAAAATTTATATTGAGGCTGGAACTATCTGGTTTCTCAACAGTTCTAAATATTTGTCCGCATTCAAGTTTCCGTTGATAAAAAATGGACCAATTATGGAATTGCCTAAAATTCTTGCCCACACATTAACTTTTTGTGGGTATTGTGTCCGGTAAGGAATACTAATGTGTTTGTTTTCCTGAGAGTACAGCGACAGACGGATTGTGATGGCCATGTAAGTTAAAAGAACACTCGTCAGTAAACAAAATATCAATATAAATAGCTCTTTCGTTTTCATTAGCCCGATTCGTCATATCTTCCAAAATTCAGTACGTTTTTGATGATCTCCTGGAAAAAATTCTTGTGTAGTTTCCAACTTTAGCAACGGTATTTATTCCTTTTCAAGATATTGCGAACTGTTCTTGGTTTAATATTCATTTCTTCAGCAATTTTTGTACTATTGCACGAGAAATTAGTTTCTGCTAAACTACACACTGCAATTTCTTGGATTTCGCGTTCTTCGTTTAAGTTACGATCAGGATGCTCTCCATCATTACCATCGATGCTACTGCATTTTCTACAATTATTTAAACATTCACATATTTCAAGTTTACAAAGAGTACGCATACTCGTACTTTCTGATGTAATTAGCCTGTTTTCAAAGGAAAAAGCAAATCTGCCCATTATTTCTTGTGCAGTGCTTCCTGAATAATGCCACTTAATGATTTGGATTTTTTCTTCAGTGGAATACATGAGTATTGTGTCGGACTTGCAAAAACACTGATTTTCAATTCTCGCTGACAGAAGCAATTAAATGTGTCACTGATACTAGCCTACCCAAAAGACGCATGTATGGCATCCACACTTTTAGTTTATTGTGTATTCTATCTCACTTAGCACGTGAACGGATTGTACTGTCTTTGTTTTACTTATTATAAGTCAGACCCGCGATAATTCTTTTCCATACCTGTATGGATATATATATATATATATATATATATATATATATATATATATATATATTGATTGTTTTCAAGTTTTGTTCGCTTAAAAGTTGTACTAGGATGTCAATTTAGGATAGTTTAATAACATTAAATTTATCAGAAGTTTATTTATTACTGTTACCAAATATCGTAATATTTAAAATGTCCTGAAAATAATACGTAATATTGAAATAATTCGAGCATTATAGGGATGAATAAGAATAACATAAAAACGTAGGTTTCTTGTTCCACAGAGTACTTGGAAATAGTCGGCGCCTTGATAGATTTAATATATCCTTTGAACCCTCAAATTCTTGTGTCGAGGGCCGAAATTTTGTCTATCTATGGCTTGTTTACAATACAGTAGAACGATTATGACTGGAATTCTTTAACGCAACACAATCTAGAAAGTCCAACCCAGGCAAACTAAAAATTACCTGAACCTGTTTCAGCAAATTCAAACTAACGATTTAAACACAATGAAACGCTCTATCCTTCATCGTATCTTATTTATTAAATCGGGTGCTTGTTACAAGAGATTCGATATCTTCCATGGCAAAAACCTTAGATTTTTTGCGCTCGCAGGCGTCCTATTTTCTCTTCAAAAATTGAAATAAACTTAGGTAATTGCTAATACTACGCTATGGTTGGCTTTAATGGTAGCCTTAAGCATCGAATCATAGGACCATGGTGGTGAGGGCTTCTTTTCTTTAGACAAATTCCAGAAGCAGGCAAAGATACTTTTTTCGGAATAATAATTCGCGACCATTATCTTCCTTATATTGCACCATTTGATATACTCCAGGTAAGTTTAAAACTAACTAAACCAAAACGTGAAATGAATCTTCAATTGCCCTGCCTACTTTGGTACTTGTTTTCATGGTAATGCATCAATATCTGCTATCATAAATGAAAAATTTGTTCGTTTTGAAAACAACGTTATAATTCATTTTAAATGTTCAATATATTAATCGTACATAAAATTTTGTATGCATTGCTGGCTTAACTAGTTTTTATGGTCCTACGTACGGCACTTTCCTAGCCTTCTCGCCAGCGCGCTCGTTCTCGAAATAGCGCCTCAAGTAAACGTGATATATAGAATTCAAAAGACAGATTATAGATATATATTTTGGTAGTGTGTAGATGATGGAATTTATATTTACATTATGTTATCTGCAATGTAGACAGGAGGTAACCATGTAATTGCATTAAGAATGATTTGTTATTTTACGAAGTAATGACAATGATGTGATCAGAATGTTGATATCATCAGTAGTACAGAAATGGTAAGGAAAAGTGTAGAAAAAGAACAAGTAAAGTCCACATTCATCCTATATGTTGATACGAAAAACCTTATTTCCGAGAAAGCTCGTTGAAAAGGAATGCAAAGTAACTCTTATTAAATATAAATTGTGCATTGGGTTATATCCCAAATTACTTAGGTCGTTTAAATAAAACTTACATAGAGATCTCAAGTCCACATGTTTTTCAATTTAACATCTTGGGAAAAAAAGATTATCGTATAAATTTAGATTCTAATTCTACCGCCAGAAGTAAATTTTTGTAAAAATTACATAATTGCAAGTCATTAACTTAATTTCAATGTACAATAACTAAATAAAGATCAGTTATATAATTATTTATACCCACAAAGTAGAAAACTTCAATTTGATTAGAAAATACATAATAAAATAATGATACAAAGGCGTCAATGGCGTAACATGGGGGATTTGCTTAGGGTGATATGAAAATGTAAACTTCCACCATTATTACACATATTTCACATTATTAGCTTTCGAATGGTGTATTTTTGTATAACGTTTGGATAACGCTTACAGTTATCGTCCTCATCTTTTAAAAATGTTTAAGGTATAGAAATAAATTTTTAAAACATCACAATCGAAAACGTAAACATAAGCCTGCTACTAATATCACAGTTTGATATACGAATATACCCAACTATGGAATCCAATTTAAGTAAAGAATATATAGATCTTTAATAAATTAATAACGGTTAAACTTCTTTGAAGGTGAGAAATCAGAACACCCCCTAATGGTCGAAGGCTAACAGTCAAAAATGTCATACTCAAAGGACAAATTTAATAACAATTAGTACGTTTTGTATCATTTCGATTTTTACTTAGACCTCGACCTCGACCCCGACTCAACCTTGACCCCGATCTCGCTCTCAATCTTACTTTCGCTTTGGGTCTCGCCGTCGCTTTCGGTTTCTGTTTTACTTTCGATTTCGCTTTCGCTTTAGCTTTCGCTTAAACTTATCTTAAAATCTATATTATGTTGTTAATTACCTATTGATTATCTAATTATAAATTAAAAATTATTCGAATTTAATTATATCTTAAGCTGTCTATAATATAAAATTTTATTACATATTAGGAGTTTATTTGTTATAAATATTTATTTCTTTTCATCTATACAAGACAAAATCCTTCAATTCTGGTGAAATAAATTATCAAAATTTATTAAATGTGGGGAAAGGTCGTGTGTTGAAATGTCCGTGTGTTGAAATGTCGGTGTGTGGAAGTGTCGGCGTGTGGAAATGTCCGTGGGGAAATGTCATGTGTTTAAATGTCGTGTGGTGAAGTATCATAAATTCTTAGTTAGGTATAGATAATTTCTAATTATATGTAATTAAGCTTCTAACATACAGTTTGTGCCATTTGAAAAAGTTAATTTCATTCGCTATTGAAATGAAAATTCAGCTTCTACATGTTTGCATAGCAGGATACTGCTTGTACTATAAGTTGCAGCTCAATTCAAAATTTCAAAATACACAGTGTTGAACTTAAAAAATCGATAAATTTTATTCAGTAGTTTTGTAATAATATTACTTTACGTTACAATACCTTACCACTTTCATATACACTTTTTCACTTTACACCAATATTATATTTCCTGAAATGTTATTTTTAAGATGGTTTATTATTTTACTTATTAAAGATCTAACTGTTTATCTCTCTTAAAATAAGTAACATTCCATATATAAATAATTAAATTAGTTTTAATCAATTGATCTATTCTGAGGGCATTCAAACAGTTTTGATACCGTCAACGTACCACTAAATGTTGAAGTTAAATTGTTAGTTATTATTACTATTATGTAGGCTGATTGTAGCAAGTATTTATTTTTACACGTCTATTTTATATGTTTTTACTTTTACAGAATTCTATAACATTACATTTATTACAAAATAGAATCGTTTCGTTAATATAGAACAGAAAATTGTAATTTATTCTTGTTTTATAAATAGATGATAGATTTGTTCCACATCTTGAAGCAATACCTAATTGTGTAATTCTCAAATGTCATTTACAACGGAGAATATGTCTTGAATACAAATTAAACATGATACAAACTTTACAATTGTAAAGAAACTAACGGAGGGATAGCCAATTATAGCAAAGCGGATCTTTGGAGTGGAATGATAATTATAGAATTGTTATTATGAAGAAGCAAACGTGTATTTTAATGCTACTCAAGATTGTGGTATGTAACAATAAATTTAGAACTATTCCCATAACCCTATAACTAGTTTGAAATTAAGATTTGTGCGTTATCATATTATTCTCTTTTTTCAACGTAGGAATATGTGTATTAAAACATGTTATTTTGTTTATTATTTAAGGAATCATCCAAATATATGCAATAGAGAATGTACGATGATACTTTTATTATTATTATACCAACCGTATACCGCTGTATAAAGGAAAATAACAACTATAAAGGGGTTTCTAAAATAAATGATCGGTTTAACAAGGGATATTTCAGTAATTATCATTTCGAAA
Organism: Vesta saturnalis; assembly: GCA_036346205.1. Taxonomy (NCBI): domain Eukaryota; kingdom Metazoa; phylum Arthropoda; class Insecta; order Coleoptera; family Lampyridae; genus Vesta; species Vesta saturnalis. The sequence goes on along the minus strand of JARFJB010002002.1, from coordinate 1,317,925 downwards.
TGTCTTGTGTTCAAACTGTTCGGATCCTTTTTTATCTTTATCGCCTCCCTAATTAAGCGATCTATCCGTTGATCGATGTTGTGTAGCTTTTTGTGCTTTGCAATTGATGACGTAGGCTGGTTTTTCTTCACGGCGTTGATGTGCTCTTTTCTACTTGCACTTATTTTTTTATTAGTTTGTCCAATGTAGAACATGTCGCAGTGTCGATATGATACCTCGTAGACTCCATGGTTTTTTAGATCCATGCGGTCCTTGTGAATTGAAAGTACGTTAGTCAGTTTGCGATGCGTTGAAAATATTTGTCTTAATGGAATATTATTCTTGTAAATCTTCATATTGAAAAATATTTTAGGAGAGAGTGAATTCTTTGTTCTCAAGTCCTAGGTACTTACAACTGAGTTTAGTTTAGATAAATAAATAAATACATATATATATATATATATATATATATATATATATATATATATATATATATATATATACATTATATATATATATATATATACACGTGTATCGTAATTATGCATTTGGTTATGCATTCTATAGGATTGATGGATACTCTTAACATACACAATTGCCCTGACATGGCAGAGTGGTAATTTTAAAGCTTTTAAACTCTCAGTACAATCGTCTTTACATATATCTCCTTCTATAACACGAACTGCTAGCTTCTGCAATTTTAAGATTCTATTACATCTAGGTATATAAATTTAGTTAAACAATTGAGTACGTGATTTTTATGTTGATTCCTAGTCAGTTTTCCGTCTAATAATAACCCAAGAAATATTTACATATGCAGTATTTTGTTCAGTCAAATTTCCTTAGACTGAAAGTCATTGTGTTTTCGTAGTATTTAGTAGCATACAGTTTTCTTCGAACCAGCTTTTGGCTCTCGTAGGAGCGAGTTTTGCATTAGCAGATGCAAGATTAAGACGTTTATCGACTACTGAGATGGTTCTATCGTTAGTAAATAGGATTAATTTATATTGTATTAATGCTATGTTTACATCATTAACGTATAGCAAGAAAAGTAGGGGCCCAATACTAACCCCTGTAATACTTCGTGTGTAACTGGTAATGGTGGCGACCTATTATTTTTAAATTCCACAATTTGTGATCTACCTGATTTTATAAGGTTTATGGACGACGCACTAAACTTATAAAGGACCAATTTTCTGAGAAATAAAGTGTTTTCGACGCAGTAAAAACCTTCGTTATGTCGCAAAAGTGGATACTGTATATTCATCTTCTTCAAAATAGGACACAGGGAGATTCACAAACGTAACTAGTGCACTTGTGGTTGACACGTCAGGCAAACAGTATATATATATATATATATATATATATATATATATATATATATATATATATATTACCTCAGGCTTTGATCGTATTACCAAAAGTAAAGCACCCTAAAGGAATTTAAGTAACTTAATTTAAATGAATTAGGTTAACCAAGTTACGGTTCAGGTGGCCGCCACGCGTGATAGTGTGTCTATCTCTGTGTCTGTGTCTGTGTCTGTGTCTGTGTGTGTGTGTGTGTGTGTGTTTGTGTTTAGTAAACTAACTTTCACAGGAACCAATTTAGAATGCATGTAGTGTACTCATCTGTGGCTAATTGTAAATTTTTTGTTTTTAAATGCAGCATCCTGCATTCGAATAAGGTTGGTCGAAGCTGCTTTCAAATTATTAAGATTGGAAATAAAAGTTGAATTGTCTGTCTGTCTCTCTTTTATGTAATTTCAAGGACTTTTTGTCTTTACATAATTGTTTTCTAGCGTGTAACAAGGAAAATTGACAATAAATGTTGCTTTATTTACCTTTTTTAATATCTCTTTTATCTTTTTTATCTCCGTTATATCAACTGGGAGAAAGGTGGTCCGTGCAATGTAAGTATAACTCCAGAACAGCTTTTGGATACCTAATTCTGTCTTATAGAGGCCCTAGTATTAGAGTGCTATTTTTAACTTTAAACACTATTAAAAAGAGCACACAATAAAGCGTAAAACGATCTATAAAACATGTATATCCATCTTATTTTCTGCTTAGACCACGTACATATAGTTTTATCAGTCGACCTTCAATAATTGCCTTTAATTGATAATTGGTAGCACTATTACAAGAAGTGCACAATGAAACGTAGACACTATATAATGCATATGTGAGTAACCATTTAATTAACGTATTAATACATTTTATTCTCAGCTTAAACCTTGTGCATATAATTTAACATTTGAACTTCAGTATTCACTTTTAATTGATTATTGATAACACTATTAAAAGGAGTACATAATAAAATGTAAACAATCTACAATGCTTATGTGTGTAACTATTTAATTAACGTATTCATGCATTTTATTTTCTACTTAAACCTTGTACATATAATTTTAACAGTCTCAAGCAGAAAATCATTTAAAGCATGTTTTGTAAAGCAAACTGGCAACTTAATTACTCATTATATGTATAATGCTGAAGGTAACTTTCTCAAGGTAAAATAAGTATGTTGTAAATAAACTCGTGTGTAGGTTAAGGTCACAACCCTCATACGGAAATTAAAAGAAATTAATAATTTTAATAGTCTCTTTTATAATAATAAACGCTTTACGAGAAATAAGCCACATTGTAAAAACACGAACAATTATCCTAGACAGAATGATATTTAAACCTCATGTTAGATAGAAATTAATTAACAGATATAAACACACGTTAAACTTAGATATAGAAAAAAATTGAGCTAACGCTTAAATACAGCCTTAAAGACCGCATAGAACAAGATCGATATGTTTCAGGTCTATGCCTGGTTTTTTATATCCTTGAAATATCTGATAAAAAAATCAAAACTGACCCTAATAAGTATTAATAATAATAAACAGATTAAATAACACCTTTTTATTATGAAAAAACACTTATCATTATCTTTTCATCCCTTATCTATGAATTCTTCTTCCCCATTATTAGAATACAATTTTTATAGCAAGAGCGAACCCCACGAAGAGGTTCCTATAACAGTCTTACAAGACTAAGACCCTTTATTAGAATACAAATTCAAATTTCGTAACAAAAAATACTACCCCCACGTGGGCCTCAAGGTAAAAAAAATGGCGGTCAAGGTGTCCCGAGAGGCGGGGCTTGTGACGTTACACAAAAGCAAAATGGCGGCCAAAGGTGCCGCAGTACTACTACTCAATAATGTTGTGTCTAATAGATCAATTTGCTCACTCGTTAAAGGTATCTGGCACACATTTTTATTTTTATAAATTTCAAACGTTCCAAAATATCCAAGTTTTGTACTCATAGTAGGCAATGTGTTTTGTTTGCAGCGTTAAAAAATATTTTGTATACATTTTTATTACTTTTAAACTCTACGTTGAAATGTGAATCTCTGTTTATAATTTTTTTTTATGATTTGCCGGAATATGATAGTGGTATGCACTTTACATCGTTTTTGTTTGTTTCTCCTGAATAGATTTCTGAATAGCTAACAAGTTATTAGGTAAGAAAATGCGTAAGACAAAACAAACAACATATTAACATCTGCTTACAAATTAAATTCTTCGGTCTGTAACTCCATGTACATTGGACAAATGACAAGAAATATTCACATTAGGTACAAAGAACACACTCGCTCTAAGTGCACAAAGCCTTAATTGGAAAAAATATGGCTGTATTACGTTGACCTTATATATGATCAAATTTTATTAAATATTGTTTGACGTTTTTATAACGGTGGTTTATGACTACGTTCTGAATGTAACGATGCACAGTGTTTAATAATCTTTAATCTATTAGAGATCTACTTGTTAATTTTTGTTTATGTCATAATTTTTTTAAAGCTGCAGAGGATGATGTCTAATATTGAAACCGGCCGTGCTATAATACAAATGAGAATTTAACAATTTGGTAGAATTTTTTTACTTAATAATTATAATTATGACATTCTACAAAATAAATTTACAAAACATTACTTTGATTAAGCATTGTCAGTATGTTTTAATTCAAACAATCTGTACACAAGAAAATAAAACATTCTATGATAGAAACAAAAATTCGTTTTTATTAGAGTGCTCATTTGAAAAAGTTCTTACTTTCTATCGAAATGAATAAATTTTGTTCCTTTCTTCCACGAATCCAAATGAACAGACGAACCTGCACTGCATTATCTATTTAGGGAAATCACTAACAATAATATAGAATACCCGATATTGTTTTTAAGGAAATCTGAATCATATTTTATGATGCGTAAAAGAGCTTTTATCTAAAACAATTTTCGATCAAATCAATATTTATTTTACCAAGATATATAGCGTATCCTTATTTTGTTGCCACGCTATATATCTAACGTATACTATTTTGACTGCATAATCTAACCATAGAATTAATTCCCCATCTTATATTTCTTCTTCTTAAAATGAAAATTGGCTAATTTTAAGTAATAAAACGGCCTTGTTCTACGTCACAAATTTACCTTAGTAAATGTACATATAACAGACGTTCCTAACCATTTGATTTCAGAAGACATTTAGCTAAATGTAATTTGAGGAACAAGTCATTCTATGAATGTACGCCCTTTTAACGTCATATCATACAAATTGTTATTGGTATTATTGACATTATTGGTATACGTAACAAAAACCATTTCATTAAATTTTCAAGTTAAAGTTATCTCAAGCACAATTTTACAATCAACAGGTTGTTTATCGTATTTTTAATCTTCGTTTAATCTAATTAAGTGACACTTGTCGCAAGGAGAACTTAAGTCTGAATAAAGAAAATTTACATTTTAAAATATTAGCTGAAAATTACACCTCTGCAAGGTATATGAAGACACCGTTCTATTGCTTATGTAAAGAGATGTACTGTAAATAAGTAACATTTACATGAACAATTGTTATACACTTTTTATTATAGTCCTGAATATTATATAGTTTTAATTTCTATGTCATATATCATATACATATTAATCAATAAATAAAATTAATTAAAACACAAATGCTAAATAAATTAGTTTACACTTTACTTGTTGCTTGTACTTGTTAACTAGAAATGCAATTTAGAGCACTACAGTGACTAACGAAATAGTAAGTATGTGTTCCAATATTATAATGCCTATCAATAAGAATGCAGGTGGAACAACTAAATTAAAGAAAAATGTATATTTTCTTCAACTGTACTGAAAAAACTGGAATATTGTTAACAAAAATTATACATAAAATTCATTCTATTTGTACACGAACAAAAGTAATTTATGCATTTTAAGACGACATTTAATTAGTTTTTAAGGCCTATATGGCTACAAATTAAAAAACTTTATAAAGAAAACCAAATAATTAGAAAAAAAATATATCTGCGAATGTTACAACATTAATGGTTATTCAGATTTTTGGCAAAAAGCCGTGCAAAGCTTGGGAATTTTTTGACGAAAATTACGCTTTGTATCAAAAAATTGTATAGGACATAATTAATATATAATATGCATGCCGGTATTTTTATATTTTGCAACACGGCTCTATTTCAAAAATAATTGATGAAAACCAAAAACAGTACATAATGAACCCTCCCCTTCGGCGCTGAAACTGTAATTATCACGGATACTATCATACATCTACACACACACAGACACAGACGTACACGCACAAATCCAGGGGCACGCCCACGCACACGCACACGCGCACGCACCCGCACACGCGCACAAGCACACGCACACGCACACGCAAACACACACGCACACCTAAACGAACACGCACACTCACACGCACACTCACACACACTCACATACACCCACACACACACATACACACACACACTCACACACTCACACTCACACTCACACACACACTCACACCCGCACTCACACTCACACTCACACACACTCACACTCACACTCACACTCACACTCACACTCACACTCACACTCACACACACCACACACACACACACACACACACAAACACACACACACATTCACACACACTCACACACACTCACATACACTAACACACACTCACACTCACTCACACTCACTCACGCTCACAAACACTCACTCACACTGAGACACTCACACTGAGACACTCCACACACACCACACACCTGCACACACTCACACACACACACACACTCACCACACTACACACACCACTCACACACTCACAATCTCACACGCACTCACACACACTCACACACACACACACCACACTCACACATTCACACTCACACTCACACAGTCACACTCACACTCACACACACTCACACTCACACTCACACTCACACCACACTCACACTCACACTCACACACACACACACACCCACACTACCCACACACACACACACACACACACCACACACACACACACCACCACTCACCACTCACCACCCACCACCACCCAGTCACCACTCACTCACCACTCACGCACTCACTTAGTCACCACCACCACCACCACTCACCACCACCACCCACTCACTCACCACTCACTCACTCACTCACTCACCACTCACTCACTCACTCACTCACTCACTCACTCACTCACCACCACCACCACCACTCACCACTCACTCACCTCACTCACTCACTCACCACTCACTCACTCACCACTCACCACTCACTCACTCACCACCACCACTCACTCACTCACCACTCACCACCACTCACCACCACTCACCCACCCACCCACTCACTCCACCACTCACCACTCACTCACCACTCACCAGTCACTCACCACCACTCACCACTCACTCACCACTCACCACCACCACCTCACCACCACTCACTCACTCACTCACTCACTCACTCACTCACGCACTCACTCACTCACTCTCTCACTCAATCACTCACTCACTCACTCACGAACGAACGAACGAACGAACGAACAAACGAACGGATACACGTACACACAACATAATTATGACTAAAATGTTGTTGACCAGAAACTTCTCATTTAATTGCAATGCTTATCGTTTGGAGGTATAATTTAGCGATTATCAAATGCGTGGCGCCCTGAACTCTATCTAAAATTCTTCTGCTAATATTTTTGTTACATAAAACCCAACTCTATGCCTGAGTTTGTGGGCTCCAAACTATGCTACTTTACAACTTTAAGTTATTAAAACTGGGAAAACCATGATATCGGTGCAAATTGTATTGTGAATTTTCGTGGGTACTACCATTAGTGCCTCATTGGAAGATTACGTTTGTCTGACTAGGTTAAACAAGCTAATATCCTTCAAATAAATGCACACACGCACGTACGTACACGTTCATAAACACACACACACACAAACACACCCACACACCCACACCCACCACGCACACCTTCACACACACCTGTTTTAACTTATCAACACATTACACCACACCACCACACTCCACACCACTTCACACCACACCACAACCACACACCCACAACACACACACCCGTCACACCACCACATTACCCAACACACGCCCACCCACACACACACACCACACACACACCCACCCACCACCACCACCAAACCCACACGCCACCACGCACTCCCTCTCCTCCTTCCCCCCCTTCCCTCTCCCCTCCCCCCTCTCTCCTTTCGCTCTCCTCGCCGCCTCCCCCTCCCTCCCCTCCCTCTGCCCCGCTCTCCCCTCTCCCCTCTCTTCCCGCTCTCTGCCCCCTTCCCCCCTCTGTCTCTCCCCTTCTCCCCCCCTCTCCCCCCCCTCTCCCTCCCTCCTCCCCTCCCCCTCCCCTCCCTCCCCCTCCTCCCGCTCCTCCTCCGCCCCTCGCCTCCGCCCCGCCCCCCGCTCCCGCCCCCGCCCCGCCCCCCCGCCTCTCTCTCCTCCTCTCGCTCTCCGCTCCTCCTCCTCGCTCTCTCGCTCTCTCGCCTCCTCTCCGCCTCTCCGCTCTCTCGCTCTCTCGCTCTCCGCCTCCCGCTCTCCGCTCCTCCGCTCTCCCGCTCTCTCGCCTCTCCCGCCCGCCTCCTGCTCCTCCGCCTCCTCGCCTCCCCTCCTCCCGCTCCTCCCCTCCTCCGCCTCCGCCTCCTCTCGCCTCCTCCTCCCGCCTCCGCCTCCTGCCTCCGCCTCCTCTCGCCTCCCTCGCCTCTCGCCTCCGCCTCCGCTCCCTCCTCGCTCCTCCGCCTCCGCCTCCGCTCCTCCCTCCTCGCCTCCGCCTCCCCTCCTCCTCCTCCGCCTCCCGCCTCCGCCTCTCGCCTCCGCCTCCCTCCTCGCTCCTCCGCCTCCTCGCCTCCGCCTCCCCTCCGCCTCTCCTCGCCCTCCGCTCCTCCCGCCCTCCGCCTCCCTCGCCTCCCGCCTCCGCCTCCGCCTCCGCCTCCGCTCCTCCGCCCTCCCCGCCCCTCCGCTCCTCCGCCTCCCTCGCCTCTCCGCCTCCGCCTCCGCTCCTCCGCCTCCGCCTCCCGCTCCTCCGCCTCCCCGCCTCTCCGCCTCCGCCTCCGCCTCCTCCCTCCCTCCTCCTCCGCCTCCCTCGCCCTCGCCTCCGCCCTCCGCCTCCGCCTCTCGCCTCCGCCTCGCTCCTCGCCTCCGCCTCCTCCGCCTCCCTCGCCTCCTCCCCTCCGCCTCCGCCTCCCTCCTCTCCTCGCCTCTCGCCTCCTCCTCGCCTCCGCCTCCCTCCGCCTCCTCGCCTCCGCCTCCCCTCGCCTCCCCTCCGCCTCCGCCTCCGCCTCCTCCGCCTCCGCCTCCGCCCTCCTCCTCCTCCCGCCTCCGCCTCCGCCTCGCCTCGCCTCCGCCTCCCCTCCGCCTCCCTCGCCTCCGCCTCCGCCTCCCTCCCTCCGCCTCCGCTCCCTCGCCCTCCTCGCTCCTCCCTCCGCCTCCGCCTCCGCCTCCGCCTCCCCTCCGCCTCCTCCGCCTCCCCCTCTCCGCCTCTCGCCTCCCTCTCCTGCCTCGCCTCTCTCCTCGCCTCCTCTCCTCTCTCCTCTCTCTCCTCCTCTCTCTCTCTCTCATACGCCCCTTCTACACACATTCACACGCTCGCACTCATTATTTCAAAACCACATTTTCGTGTTAGGGATCTCATAACGTGGAAATGCATTAAAAGTTTCCGTATCGATCTTCATACCTTATCATAATACTCCTACATTGATTTGTAACAAATTATTGGGATGTTGTTGGCATGCATGCGTTGCCCTTTATAGCATAAGAGCTAGCTGCCGGGTGTCAATTTATGTAAAATACAATCCGTACGTTGTACATCTGACTATTAGTAGATACAGGTGCAGATACCTACCGTAATTGGGATTGCATGAATAAGTCAAGGTTCAATATAATTGAATCTTGGAATAACATATTAATTCTCGAAGTTTGAAAGCAGATTATTACCAACAATTTTTGATTTAAGGACTTATGTTAATCACAGTGTCAGGGATATTGGTAGTGGCAAGGTTTAAAATACACACTGTACAACAATAACAACGACTATACTTTTTGATATGCCTTATAAAATGACTGCCGCTATATCTGCAATTATACGAAAAATATTAGGTGTGTGTGAGATTTAATTCATGAGCTATATGCACAATGACATCATGTTTGGAGGTCTTTGTTTGGTTTTGGATTGCAGGTTGAAAAGTTTAACTTAAATACGAGTTTATCACAAGTAACTAACTTTAGAACTAACATTGAAGTGTACTGTTACTTTATTATAATTATTAGATTCGTATTTGTATGCTCCTTTTTCTCTGTTACATGTTGGCTTAATTTTTGTACGTAAACACTTTCTTCTGAGTAAATTTGCTGAAACCTTTCTCTAAAAAGCTATTATTAAGGGTAAATTATTTAACGTAAAATATCATGAACCGATTCACATGTTTTGTAAAATAAGATATTCTAGGAATACAGTCAAAAATTTGTTGTTCTTTTACTAACATTATATTAAAACATTTCAGTGAAATTGGATGTTAGTATTTATATTTCAAAAGGAGAAATGATTAAATAAGTATTGTATCGAGATGAATTAAATGTGAGCCCTGCAGTTATAATATTGGGCATGTGTAAACTGCACCCAAGGGAAACCATTAACATCGCTAACTTGAACGCTGCGAGCTCTAATTTGCATCAATAATCAAATTCGTATTCCTTCAAATATATTATAACCAAAAGAAACAATATTGTTACGTAGTATATTTCTGAAGTAAACACCTTAAGGATTGTATGAATTGAATGTGAAAATATAAAACAACAAAAAATTTTATTAAAATTCCAGGTAGTATATGGTTACTTTAAAAAAAAAGGCTCGATCTTGTGTGATATTGTTATTTATTTATTTTACTCGACCTGTTTCGATATTACAAAAACTTTTCAAAATTGAAATTTAGTACCAATTAATATCTATCGTTAGTAGATTAAATATTATTAAACAAAGATTTAAGACTTAACCAAGTTTTAAGCGTACTAAAGCCTTTGTAGTGAAGGATTGGAAGTAGTAACATGTGATCTGCGATGTGAGAAGCTTGTGAAAAATCCATTAAGATTAACGCTGTAACCAAATTATCTTCTATAGCTTTAACTATGTCGTCAGTACCTAATTGTTTTGATTTCCATTTTGTAGGTTGGAAGGTCGTGTGGTGTTCCACACCAGATATTTTGTTATTGAATAAACCAATAGTTTGGGTTAATTTAAAGTTTGATTCTTTTTTTATATGTTTATTTAATAAACGAATTATTATTACTGAATACTTATTTCTTGTTTTGATTTCTATGTTCTTTTGTACATGTGTTATTTAACAGTTTCTCTTTCCGCTCCATGTTCTTCTTATTCCCTTTTTGCACGTTTCGGGTTTGTTTTAGGCATTTCGTGGAGCCTACTGTGACTGCTAAAAAATTTATGCTTACTAACAGTTATACTAGTCTAATGAAAATAAAGACCTTCTGGTCCTTCATCGATAATGCTGTAATTGTTATCGTTAGCTACTGAGTTATGCTTTCTGTGGGACTGTAACCACGCGTTAAAGAGTGTTTACTTGCCAAACTCATCCCGTTAAAGTTAAGAGATACGTTAATCAATCTCAGCGTTTCAATAACTAACCCGATCCATTGCTTTGGATACGACAGCAATCTACATTGTAGTTAATCTCCGTATATTCCTAGTACATACTAATCTACATATCTCTAATGCCTATTTTTATCAATAAAGACACCCAACATATTATTGAATGGAAAAGTAGTTGTCTAGTTCAATTTAATGCTAACAAAACCCAGTGTTGCCTAATGTCCGCCAAATAGGATTCTAAGTTATAAGTTCCAAATTTAACCTCATTTAGAATATAGCTCTTCTCCCTAGTTCGTGCTCCCCGATACGCTCTCCATATCGTGGACTGCATTACAAGACGAGCGATTAGGCTCGTTGTAAAGTTGTAAGCTTTCACTATTATCTCACATGATTAAATTACGTATCTTTTAGGTAATTATATCGTGTATTTCCTTTATTAACCTTTATATACGTTTATACGTTTTGATAATTACATTTATCATCATCAGTAAATGATAATCTCTTGAGAATTACTTGAGATTTGAAAACAAATGTATGAAACATGAAAACGCAAATAAAAGCCTGCTATTAATACAACAGTTTGCTAAAATCAATTATTGAATCTAATTTAATAAAGAATAGCTAGACCCTTAATAAATTAAATGTTATTAAACTTCCTTGGAGCAGACAAACTAGAACATCCAGTAACGGACGAAAGCTAACAGTGAAAAATGTCATAATCAAAAAACAAATTTAACAAAATTTAATGGAAATATAACCGTTTAATAAACGTATAAAGCCAACAATGAAATCTAATTCTGTTTTAGTAAAGAATAGCTAGATCTCTAATAAATTAAATTTTATTAAACTGCCTGGCAGATGTCAAATCAGTACACGGTCTAACGGAAGAAGGCTAATAACGAAATATGTCATAATTAAAAAACAATATTTAATCATGTTATGAAATAAGTGTGTGAAAAACTTTAATATAAAATTGATAAAGGCATTCGAAAATAAAAACTTGACATACCAATTAAAGATCTAGTCGTATTTAACAAAGAAATAGTTTTTAGTTAATTATTGTAATTTTTAATTTTTTGTTATGTAATGGAAAATCATACAGGCCCTAAATAATTCAATCGCGACGAAATTAAAATTGAGTAATTGTTTTTTTTTATACAGAATATTTCTTTTCCTGTAGTTGCAATGGAAGAGTACAGTCAATGGAATATTTGTGAAATGTTGTATATAGTCATAAATTCATATTTCCTATTTTCCCTAATAACATTTTTATCAATGGCCGAAATAGTACTTTTTTTCTACACAAAACAGTTTTTTTTTTGTAACCGTTACTAAATATAAGAACCCACTTGTTTAGGTATTTAATTTAACATTTGTCAACAAATATTTCAAAATCTGTTTTCTAATTTTATGTAAAGGATTACAAAGAATCTTGTTCGCAACACGTGGGCTGTCACATTTTTGGTACTTGGCCTTATATTTTATCCCTCGACTAACGCCTCAGACTAAGAAATGTACAAACAGCGCACTAGCTGCGACAATAACTATTTTCTCAATTGTCTATCTTACTTTGACAAATAAACTTCCGTATTCACCGCACCAAACGTAATTTTTATTCTTACAAAAAAAATCTACTATGAATGTAGTGTCTTAAAAAGCCGCAAACATTGACCATATATTTGAATTAATAAGAAAATCATATGAAGCTTTTTATCTGATAGTCCACCAGTAAACTACTACTAAGTATGGGCTTCTCGCGTGTTAATTATGGGCATTATCTTGTTGTAGCTTTTCAAACCGTTCTTTCAATAAATATTTTTGAATCTTTCCAGATCGAGTTTTAGGAAATTCATCGACAATTCGTAACTGTGAGGGAATCTTAAATTTAGCCATGTTTCCATGACAAAACCTAACCACTTCTTCTAGAGACAATTTTGTTCCATCTCGTAATCTAACGCATGCGCAAACTTCCTCCCCTAATCTGTTATGTAATAAACCAATAACATGTGTTTCTAATATGTTAGGATGGGTATTAAGAAAATCTTCAACTTCCTTTGGAAATATGTTTTCACCTCCACGTATTATCATATCCTTCAATCTCCCTACAATTTTACCATAACCATCCTTTTCTAGAATGAACTGATCTCTGTATTTTAAAAGTGATTAATAAGTTATTAGCTGATATGCAAAAGTTTACCCTGTTCTAAACCAATGATGATTGTCAATTACTTCTCTCGTTTTATCCGGATCTCCCCAGTACCCCAACATTGTAGGATATCCTCTAATACACAATTCTCCTGGATTTCCTGTTGGAACGACATTATTATCTTTATCAACAACTTTAACTTCTAAATGATCTCCTATGTATCCTACAGTCGCAATTGATTTGTAATTATCATCTGAGGCCAGTGATTGAAAAGCAACAGCAGTTGTTTCCGACAAACCATATACGGACTGTAAATAGTTAGATTAATCTGTAATAATAAATTCTTTGTTTAATGCAATAGGTACCTTAACTTTATGAATGTTTAAGTAATGCATCATATCTTTAAATAACGTTGGTGAGCAGGGGGCTCCACCGGAAAGGGCAATTTCGGCCTTTACCTTACGATACTGTTGTTGTTGGAGATTAATTAGATCAACATACATTGTTGGAGTGCCGTAAATACTAGTACATCTAAAATATAACCAATAGCCAAAAATAAAGCAGATGGTCTAATATTATTTACTCTTCTTCTTTTAGTGCTTTCAAATTTGCTAAAGAATTATATGTGGGAGATGGAAGTACCAGTGTTGCACCGTACGCAAATGCTGCTACCATCGCAATAGTGTAACCAAATCCATGAAATAGTGGGACCTGTACACAAATTTTGTGGTGTTGACTATCTAATTCATTTCGTTTACCGACACATAACGAATTATTTACAACGTTATAATGACTTATTACAGCTGCTTTTGCTTGTCCTGTTGTGCCCTAAAATATTGAATAAAATCATTTGCACAAATACTACATTGTAAATTATACGGAGGTAAACTGAATATTGACAGGATGATCTGGATTGACTTGATCTTGATTTTGTTTTATTTTTGATACTGAAGATTCATTTGCCATAAGTATCACATCGTTATAGTTTAATGCGCCACTGAAATAAAAGCTTATATTGTTTCCTATTTTGATTAAATTAAATGACAATTACCCAAGTTTATTTTCTGATAAAGTAATAATGTTATTTAAGGATGGAGTGCTTTCGTTATGTATACTTTCTTGTGACCTTTCTAAATTTGTTATAATCGTACTGAGCGTTTGATAAAAATTTTGTTTTTCACACTTTTCTGGACATACTATAGCTTTTAAACCTACTTTATTTATGCAGTATTTCATTTCTTGTGCTACGTAGCCAGGATTGATACTCACCTAAAATTTTTGTGATATCCTTAAGTTACGCAACTGTATAGGTACTTACGGTTATAAATCCTGCTCGAGCACACGCCATTGCAACAACAGACCATTCTAATATGTTTGGTGCCCATAAACCAACACGATCCCCGTATTTTATACCAATATCTAGAAGGCCAGCAGCAAGGCGATCAGCTTGAGTTAGTAATTCTTTATACGTTATCTTTTTATCTTCTTGCACAGATATTACGGCATGTCTTTCCGGATATTTCAATGTTGTCAATTCTAGCAGTTTGCCAACTGTTATGTGTTTCAATGGAGTTTTTCCAACATTATGAATATAGCTTAAGTTAGAGTATGATCTAATACTAACATGCATTTAAAATTCAACAAATTCCCCCAGATAATTTACCTTATTATAGATGTAAAACCACCTCCCATTTTTGTACCACTGAGAAAAAACAAATCTTAAAGTTGTTTATCTGTACGTAATTTTAATCTTATTCTGAGATAAGTCATATTTTTTTATGTTAATTTCTTATTTACGACCTAAATAAACATAAGCGTAATTATCTTATCTGTGATATAGTATCTTATGAGACGTTTGCGATTCATGCTAATCTCATTCATGTATCAAACGTGAAACAGGACACAAAATTTTATATTTATACGCGAAAACAATTAAAATCACTTTATTTTTACATTTCGCATAACATACTTGCCATCAACAATATACATATTTAGTCTAACATTTGCCCAATACAACTATAACATGACAGGGTAGCAAATTATATAGTGTAGATATCATTAGGAGTGGACCAAAATTGGAAAATCACTCTTGTTAATTCAAGAAATTTTATTATGGATATTTCCTAGCTCAATTTTGAATATTTTGACAAATCACAATTTTTTCCATTTTAGTGGAACAGTTACTTATAACATTATCGTTGTGGTATTACCGGATAAATCTGAACCGAAGCAATCGTAATAATACGAGGGTAAAGCCAATATAAACCGGAATAATTTTCCTACGGATAGCGAGGTGAATCAATAGGGGCACGGGGATGCCTAGAGGACATCTGTCCGCTAAGGAGCGCCACATTACCACTTCTTCAGTATCACGATTTCTAAGCGAGAAGTACCGTCGTCAATTTTTTTATAGAAGAGAGCGTAAAACCACCAGAAATTGTGAGAAGGCTTAAGGCACAGTTCGGGGATAATACACTTAAAAAGTACAGAATATTTATGGCATAAACAATTTTTGTAATGGGAGAATCCGTAAAAAAGTAAGGTCACAAACGTCGGTAAAAAACAGCGTAACAAAGCAGAATATTGGTACTGTTATCTGACTTCTCGAGGACGACCGATGATTAACAGTAGCCCAAATTGCATTTGAAATGGGAATCAGCTTTAGCTGTGCTCAAACTGACTTTCAGAAAGTGTCCGAAAGGTCCTGTTCTCACCGAACATCAAAAACCGAATCGTTTGGAAGTATCCCAAAAACACTTGAACCACTATGAAGCCGAAAGGGAAGGTTTTTTGGTACCGAATAGAGATCCGTTGTGAAGAATGTGTTACGAAATCAGGGGATTATGTGGAAAAATAGTTTTAATCCCTATGTTTCTTATCTACACCGCTTCTACTACTATATAAACTTCACACATGACGCCAGTTATTATACATAATTAATAAATAAAGCGGGCTTAATAACGACTGACGTTTATTGGCACCACTTGATGGAAGTGTCATACCAACATGGCTTCCTTCCTTAATACTGCATTTCCCCACCTACACTAACGCAATGCAGCTTACTAATGCATAACTTAAATTTTGCGTAGAATTAAGTGCTTGTATTTAGTGGTGAATTGTATTATGTATAAAAATAGATTTAAAAAATTTAAGTGTGTTGCAATCAATAGGTACGTTTTTACTGAAATTCATTTTTTATAATTAATTAATTGAAATACATGCTAAATTAAGTATGTAATCCACTAATAATCTAATTACTTTAAACCACCAATTAATTATTGCAACGAATTTCCAGCGCCTACTAGCCAATCAAAGTATTCACCAAATTAATTTTTTTTTATGCTCACCGCAATGAACACCTTCTTCACAGTTCCGGGTAGCCGATGCTTCCAACTACATTTCATCACAGATTAGCGGTTTGGGTGTTACAAAATTCGTTATTGTAATACTACTTTTGATAAAAAGAGAGCATTGTGCAACCAGAGCCTGGAATTTCTTAAACATCTGCAACTATATTTCCATCATACAATACCTGATTGAATTCCACTTTATCCCCGATAGATCCTTTAGCGCTCAAAGTGCCTTTACGTAATAATTTAGTAGGTTGAGTGCTGCAATTTGTGGTAACGTGATACATAATCCAATCTTGAACTTTGTGCTTAATTTAACTTATATAAATTCTAAAAATAAGTTTTGTAAAAAACCGCGATAATGAGTTCAATTAAATCAGTGTATACAAAAAACAAATTAGTGTTCATAACAAATTATCTTGCAATTCGTGCAAATTGCCTTTGTTGAAGTGCAATATTCGACTAATTGTGTAAGACCTTTGCATTCCCAATGTGACTTTTTCAAGATAAAAATAAAGATATCTGTGAGTTAAAAACTTTAATTCAGCATCTGGGGAATGAAATCGGAATAATTAATATCAATCAGCAACACTCTGAGTTTTCACATGATATTATTTACGAAATTCAGGAATGAAATAAGCGACCTAAGAATTTAGTAATTTTTAATGTTGAAGATGATTCTTCGACTCTGAAAATTACATGTAACTGATACTATCAAAGCTATTGCTCGAAATTTGCCGACCGATAATCTGCAAGTTCTTCGTATTGGACAAACAATCCAAGGCAATCCCGACCAATTACCTTGATTGGCCGGGACCCTTAGTAATCCAAATTATTGTACTTACTGCGTTGGATATCAAGAGAAAGCTTACCGTAGTGTCTCCAGATCGTAATTTCATGATTATTGCATATAATTAAAATACTTACCTTTTGGGTATTAAACCATGTATTTTTATTGTCCTGGAACCACAAAACATAGCTTTGTAGATTGTCTCAACTGGAGAAGTCTGCGGTAGCTGATCATGCTATAAATATTTAAGTTACGACATTAAATTGATACTATGGAAATATTGTCAAGAAAAACTAATTATTATGTTCCTTTACAAAGTGAAGCTATAGAGATATACTAGCATCCAACTAACTTCAACAAAAAAAGAAGAAAATCTCTGTTTAAATAGGTTTTGGCGCCTTAAGAATTAAGAAAAGGCATAAATAATGGTGCGTCTTAATTTTAACTTTTGGTATGTCCACGTTTTTTGCTGTTTTTTCTACACATGGACGTAAATGCTTTTCCAATTAAATATGTTAAGATATTAGAGTACTACAATAATTTAACAAATACTTTACTTTTTTCTTTTCGTTGTACAATTTTAATTACTAATAACCAAACACTATTTCTTTGTTTGATTTGACTAGATCTTTAATTAGTATGTCAAGTTTCTGTTTGTGTAAAAGTTTCGCACAACATCATAACTTGAATAAATATTGGTCTTTGATTATGACATTTTTCGTCATCGTTAGAGCGTGTTCTGATAGGTTTTTTCATCGTAGTATCGGTAGAAGCCCATACGAAGCTATTTTTGGCAGGCCGTTACGAAACAGTTTGGCTGATTCTTCTCTTTAACTGGGCATTATTAAAAATATAAACAACGAATGCAATTGTCCTTTTTTGTTCGCACTACTGTTGGGGGCTATTTTGTAATGGTCGTGACGTTGGGGGTCGTTTTGTAATGAACTTCTATAATATTTGGGTTCAATTTCAATCTTTTACAATTTCGAACTTATTGAGTAAAATTTTATATTGTTTTTGTGAAAATGTGAAATGATCCAACGTCAAATAATGTGATTTTGATTTACAAAGATAACATTCATTAATTAAACTTTATTTTTATTGTTATCACACTTCTGTTTGCGTAAATGAACTTTAATAACTGTTCAACAAACTCCTTTCTCCTTTTTATCGGGACGCTCCAGCTGGCTTAATATGGGTTAAATGGTTATCGCTATCATTCATCAAAATTATTCTCAATCTGATGTTATTAATTACCTGTACTTTAAATTAATCGCCAAATTTGTATCCAAACATATTTTAGAATCAGATGAGTCACCAATTTTCGTTTATTTACTTATAAAACTGTCCGCCCTGTTGAAATTTCCGAGCTCCATATCCATAACATAAACCAACACTTTCTCTATAGCTTCCTGGTAACGCCGAATTTTCCGACGTATACACCGGTTACCTTGCAGGCTCTTTAATGACCTCACCATCCAGCACGCCAATATACCACCAATGCATAGAATCCAAACCCTTCAGAAATTTCACACACAATTATTTTCGTTAACTGTACACCAAAAGATCCTGACCACTTATAACCACCGATTTCCCAATTCCACGTTTAACCCCAAATTAAAATATTATTCCTCGCTATCCTTATTCAACTCCTCGACGACCTCTGAGTGATAGAAGAATTTAAATTACCCTTATGCCGTCCGGATCCAACGTTTATTGGATGACGACTTCAATATACGCAACGCAGATAAAGCACTGATAGGCAACACCTATATAACACGCACAATAATCCAGTAACACATTATCAATTAAAACCATTCCTATTTAAAATTAACCAAATTATTACACCTCATGATTGTACACTATACAATAACACCAAAAACAAGCACAACAACAAGGAATGACCAGGGCTGAAGAGGAAGTCTTAACAGTCCACAATATGATATATAGGCAAATAATAAGTAATTACTAACACAGAAGCATGAGCATACTAACAAAAAAAAAAAAAAAATAATAATAATAATACACCTCATTATGACAGCGTCTCTACTTGCTCCCTTATACAAAACAGTCGTATCCTCAAATTGCCGTGTATATTTAAAAGCTTTACCAATTTATTGTGCAAATACTCATCGAAAGAAGTTCAAACTTTTTATCCTAATACCAATTACGTTTATACACAAATAACCAATAACCATTTAATTGCATATAACAGGGCGAAATTCGAATTCCTAATGTAGAAAACATTGTCTAAATAAAAAATGTTTATGTTAGACAAACTTGAAATGCAATTCGAAATGTCATTCTTCCTCAACATGTTCAAACAAATGATACTATTACGGATTAACACTAAATGAAAAACTAACATTTCATATTTAGTTTAGTTTAGTTAATTTTAGTTAGTTCATTAAATAAATTTCAAGATATTTCGGAGTTTAGTCCTTTATCATTTGCACCATCCTAGGTTTGCATTTCGTACGGACGTTTTGTATGCACAAACCTAATATTGCGCATTTTTTTCGGCCAATGGCCGTCTTCGGAGTTTGCTCCCAACACATATAGTCCTCACTGACCCACTGACTGACATATCAACGTACAGCCTAAACAGCTGGTCCTAGAGTCACAAAATTTGAGGATTGCTTCCTTTGAAGGGTAGAACCCAGAAAGGGTTTTCCGAAATTTCAAGATGAAATGATTGAATTTTGGAAACTTTATTATAGGTATTGACTAAAATTGGTAGACGTATTTCAATTAAAATATGAGACACGTATCATAATTTAAATACGCATTCTGAGATGGTAGCAACGCGCGAGGAGCTAGTAATATATACAGGCAAACTTATTGATGTAATAATTTAATAATTCAATTAAAATCAATGGAACTTTGTAAACTTCTAAAGAATCGAGGAAATAAATATTTGCTTTGAAGTAGAAAGAGAGTATGCTTCATAAATTAAAAAGACAAAGACTTTGAACACAAGTGCTCAAGTATAAAGTAACAAAAAAACAATAAAAAAACAACGATAGGTTTTGTTAGAAGATAAATTAGATTTTAATAATACGCAAATTTTAACTAAACTTCCGCATGCCGATACTTCTGTCAATTTTTTACAAATAATGATTTTATTCATGTTAACAGTGACGTAGATAAACGTAATTCTTTATCACATATTGCAAAGATCCAGCTTAACTTTACTAAAATTTTTGTAATTAATTATTTTTTTAATTGTCCTACAGTAATCAAGATAGAATTCAAAGATTATAGCGCATTAAAATTGCTATCATAAATAATTAATTTTAATTCCGACGTAGATATTAAAAAAGCATAAAATGCTCTTACGTCCGTGAACCCTCAGCCAATCGCATCCAGAGGACCCCTGCATAGAAGCCGGATCCACCCACCGCGAATTAACTATAAAAACCGCGCTACCGGAAGAAATTCTACTTTCCGCTACTCGACTCCAGTCCAGACTACTCCGCGACTCCGTTACTCCAGTCCAGACTACTTTCCGCCACTCCGCGACTCCGCTATCCTGCTACTCTCGCGTCTCCAGCATCTAGAATCTAGAACCGAGATCCAGACCGCGCGCGCCTGCCGTAGTTAGTTACGTTGTGTACATCGCCGACCTGTGGATTACCGCATCCGTTCATCCTGAACCGTCGTGTATCTTTAGCCGCGTTACTTCGCCGCCGTCACCAGTAAATCGTCATTATACCATCAAACTGATGGTTGAGATACGCTAAGGTTAACAGCACGTAAGTTTTATTGCACCACTTTTATTAAACATTACACCAGACACCTAGAGAAACGACGGGCTGCAGAGCCCGGAAGTTATCGAACCGTTCCAGTACACAGTCACGGCAGGGTGTAAAGCCTGAAGTTACCTTCTGCCAGCATACACAGACTAGAAGTCACGGCAGGCTGTAAAGTCTGAAGTTACCTTCTGCCAGCATACACACAAACCAGGACGTTGTAACTACGGGCTAACGCCCTGTAGTCATCTTCCATTTACTCCAGCGGCAAGGAGAGTACTCGCTCTAATTCTACCGCTCCCTAGCGTGTCGCAAATCGCATATAAATTTTGTTAGATATTCTTCTAATAATATTTCTTAATAAAGAAAATCCGATAAGACAAATATTCCTGTATCGTGAGTATAATTTCTGCAAACAAAAAGCTATCCATTATACCTGTAAATATCTCATTTTAATCCAGAAATCCGTATCTTAAGACACCCTGCGTCGGAAACAATCCTCGAATTGTTCAATTTAGTACACGCAGCTAAAAGGTCGTAAACTCGCTCAGATTAATTCGTTTACAACAATTAATAGTAGAAGCAATTTTTAATAACAACTAACGTAAAAGGTCGTGATAAACTCAGTCTTCCCTGTATTTAATAGGTAGAATAAGTTTCGCTTATACGAAAGTTATACGCATTTAACAAAAACAGACGTTTTTCTAATAATAAAGAATTAATGCGTCTTATTTCCGGGCATAATTAAATGTTAGATATTCATTACTGTGAATACGTTCTCAATTAATTAAGTAATCCTGAGATCATCCTGATTAGTTAGAGTAAATAATCAAACGCGTACGCACAATTTGCATTTAGAAACGTGTAAATAGTAACCTGTCCTGTGTGAAGCATTCCAAGTACTGAGTTCACATCCAGTCAGTCTGAAATCCAAATCACACATAAGAATAGTCATGCTATCCTAAACAAGAAATAAATGTAGTAACAAATAAATTTCCACCTAATCAATGGAACTCACACTTTGTTAATATTCCTATAGATACTGTACATCAAATTAATGATGTAAAAATGGTCTAAATTTAGTTTGGATGACGTTACTTTCAACGATGTTAGAGATGTCATACAATCTTTGTCCTCTAGTAGATCTAAACATTTTTATCATTTTAATTCATACTTATTAAAGAGAAATATTAGTAGCTTCGTTCGCCCATTAACATCGTTAATAAATGAATGTTTTAATACTGGTGTGTTTCCTGACTCTTTGAAAATTGCTTTAGTAACCCCATTGCATAATAACGGCAATATAGATTCCATGTCAAATTATCGACCAATTTCAATTCTCCCGACTCTTTCCAAGGTCATAGAACGTATCATTAAAACCCGCCTTAGAAGATACTTTGAAACAAATGATCTTTTCTTCAAGAACCAATTTGGGTGAAGCTCTTATAATGTTTATACATGCTTTGAAGAAGGTAAATTTTCTGTTTCAGCCTGCTGTGATATTAGTAAGGCGTTTGACTGCGCCAGTCACAACGTTTTATTATCAAAATTAGAAAAGTGTGGGCTGGATCGAAGATAGATAAAGTTGCATAAAATTAAATTAAAACCCATTACAAAAGATTGCGCGTTTCATCATAAATAATTAATTTTAATCCCCTCCGACGTAGATATTAAAAAGCATAAAATGCTCTTACGTCCGAGAACCCTCAGCCAATAATCCAGAGGACCCCTGCATGAAGTAGTATCCACCGCGAATTAACTATAAAAACCGCGCTACCGGAAGAAATTCTACTTTCCGCTACTCGACTCCAGTCCAGACTACTCCGCGACTCCGTTACTCCAGTCCAGACTACTCTCGCCACCGCGACTCCGATATCCTGCTACTCGCGTCTCCAGCATCTAGAATCTAGAACCGAGATCCAGACCGCGCGCGCCTGCCGTAGTTAGTTACGTTGTGTACATCGCCGACCTGTCGATTACCGCATCCGTTCATCCTGAACCGTCGTGTATCTTTAGCGCGTTACTTCGCCGTCGTCACCAGTAAATCAGCATTATACCATCAAGCTGCTGGTTGAGATACGCTAAGGTTAACAGCACGTAAGTTTTATTGCACCACTTTTCTTAAACATTACACCAGACACCTAGAGAACAACGGGCTGCAGAGCCCGGAAGTTATTAACCGTTCCAGTACACACACTAGAAGTCACGGCAGGCTGTAAAGCCTGAAGTTACCTTTGCCAGCATATACAGACTAGAAGTCACGGCAGGCTGTAAAGCCTGAAGTTACCTTCTGCCAGCATACACACAAACCTGGACGTTGTAACTACGGGCTAACGCCCTGTAGTCATCTTCCATTACTCCAGCGGTAAGAAGGATATTCGCTCTAATTCTACCGCTCCCAGGAGATCCCTTTGTACAGCAGTCGACGGGCTGGACCCAGAATCTTATAAAGGGCTCTCCATTAACCACATTACACATACAACACACCTACCTGATCCTGAGGAAAATTAGCAATACAAACAAGTGACGCCTTAACCTAGAGCTAATCTCAATACCAGAAGCCGTATTCTTAGAGATCACCCGAGTGATCCTCCAGTTAAATAAAGACGAACCCGTGGTGCGTTTACGTAATAAATTGCAACGTGCTCCAGCGTCTGGCAAATCGCATATAAATTTTGTTAGATATTCTTCTAATAATATTTCTTAATAAAGGATATCCGGTAAGATAAACATTCCTGTATCGGGAGTATATTTTCCTGCAACAAAAGCTATCCATTATTTCGTTCCCGAAGGCCTGACTAATTTACCAGCATCCCAATAGATTACGCACATTATACGTGTAAATTCTCTAATTTTAATCCCGAGAATAGTTACGTACTTAAGACACCTGCATTCCGTCGGAAACAATTCTCAGAATTGTTCAATTTAGTACACGCAGTCCTAAAAGGTCGTGTAAACTCGTCTCAGATTAATTCGTTTACAACAATTAATATAATAGAAGCAATTTTAATAACAACTAACGTAAAGATCGTCATAAACTCCGTCTTCCCTGTATTTAATAGGTAGAATAAGTTTCGCTTATAAGAAAGTTATACGCGTTTAACAAAACAGACGTTTTTCTAATAATAAAGAATTAATGCGTCTTATTTCCGGGCATAATTAAATGTTAGATATTCATTACTGTAAATGTGTTCTCAATTAATTAAGAAATGCTGAGATGATCCTGATTAGTTAGAGTAAATAATCAAACGCGTACGCACAATTTGCATTTAGAAACGTGTAAATATTAACCTTGTCCTGTGAAGCATTCCAAGTACTGAGTTCACATCCAGTCAGTCTGAAATCCAAATCACACATAAGAATAGTCATGCGCACCAAGGTTACTAAATTATTGATTTTCTCTTTGACCTGCTTACAGCACCAACGCGATCGTTGGCCCCTGCTTATCTAATACATAGAATTTTACACAACGCCACCGGACAAATACCAAGCCACCGTTTACAGGGCCGGCCTGAATGGTCGCAATAAACCAAATTAAATCGTCATTATTAGGATTTTTGGGTCATGACACAATAACAATTGAACCATAATTTGTATTTCCACAGAAATGGCTCAGGAGCCAATAATCACCACTACAGTCCACGGGGACCAACCAAAACGGGCGCTGCCAGGAAGGACATCCCGGTAACCTAAGATTTGTTTTAGTTGTTGTTAATTTATTTCATTTAGCACCTAATTATTTAGTTTTGTAGAAACAAGTAATATACGTTTAAAATATTTTGTTGTAATTATTCAAAGTCTACAGTGTTAAGCACCAAAATACGAACCACCCACGTCTTGTTAAGACAAGACCCGATTTGAGCTAGACCGAGGTAAATTAAAATACACCATTTTAATTATTGTAAAGCAAAGGCATTTACAATATTGTAATAGGAACAGATTCGCCTTATGACACGGTACCGCATAATCCGCCGGATAATGGTGACAATAGAATTAATAAACCTGAACTAACATGGTCTACGGTAGTGAAAAGGAAAATAATAAGTTATTGGTAATGGAAACGCACTTTCAACTTCTTTAAAACCTGCACCGAAAAAATGTACCTGCATGTATCGCGATTAGATGCTCATACTAGAGAAAAGTCGGTTTTCCACTGCGTGAGAAATCAGGTGCAAACTTAAAAACATTAAAAAACATTACAAATAACTTCAACATTATGTGCCTTAATACGCTAAGTGTTCATAATAAGCCAATTCTTTTACTCAATCTACTTGATCACTGTAACTATCCTGATGTGACATGCATAACTGAAAGTTGGCTACGCTACGTAGAAATTTCTTCCTTTGTATTAGCCGGATACGCAGTTGGTGCTTGCTCATGTTGAATATCAGCATGAGGTGAAGGTACTGATACTTCTTAAAGAATATCTAAAGTTTAGCGTTAAAGATATTCCTAACTGCTATGTTGAAGAATCGTTTCTGGAAGCAGCTTCTGTAAATGTAAACGTTGGAAATGTGTTTATTAATGTTACTTGTTTAATCAACCCACCAAATACTCACATACGACCTTTATGGATAAATTTGAAAACTTATTGAATGATTATAAAGATAAGAAAAGTATTAAGTTCTTTTATTATAACAGTAGCTTTACATGTAATAACAGTATGTCATCCGATGTAAAAAATTATTTTTCTCTCATGGTCTAAGTCTAATGTTTTTTAAATACTCACTCATTCAAGGTGAATCCAAATCACTTATTGACAACATCTTCGCGAATATTAATTTAGAAGATGTTATTGACAATAAAACAGTTACTAACGTTGTTTCTGATCACAACACACATCTACTGACTTTTGTAATCCGTAATTATATTAGCTTCACTGCTAACGTAATTAAAACTACACTGATCAGGCCAATTACTGAAAAAGGTTGTATGTCCCTTCATTATGCTCTTGAAAATGCTGACTTGACTTTACATATATTTTAAACAAATTTCCCACTCGTGATAAGTATGATTAATTTATGTATCACATTTTAGCGCTGTTTAAGGAATGTTTTCCTTTTAAAGAACTTAAAACAAGGGAATGCGATGGTAAAGTTGTTTGGTTCAACGCTCAATTAAAAGAAATGCGTAAACATCTCAAAAAACTACATGAACATTACACTTTCCTGGGTAATTCTGGATTTAGGTTTACGCATAATCAATTTCGATCTCAGTATCGATCTGCTCTAAAACATGCGAAAATAACTGCTAACTATGCAATTATATCGAACAGTAAAAATAAATCCAAAATGGCCAATTCTAAACAAAAACAAATAAATTTACACCTGATCAATAGAACTCACACTTTGTTAATATTCCTAGAGATACTGTACATCAAATTAATGGTCTAAATTTAGTTTGTGTGACTTTCAACGATGTTAGAGATGTCATATAATCTTTGTCCTCTAGTACGTCTAAAGATTTTTATCATTTTAATTCATACTTAAAGAAAAATATTAGTAGCTTCGTTCGCCCATTAACATCGTTAATAAATTAATGTTTTAATACTCGTGTGTTTCCTGACTCTTTGAAAATTGCTTTAGTAACCCTATTGCATAAGAACGGCAATATAGATTCCATGTCAAATTATCGACCAATTTCAATTCTCCCGACTCTTTCCAAGGTCATAGAACGTATTATTGAAACCCGCCTTAGAAGATATTTTGAAACAAATGATCTTTTATTCAACAACCAATTTGGTTTTAGAACAAGCATGGAGACTGGTGAAGCTCTTATAATGTTTATACATAATACTACTACCTGCTTTGAAGAAGGCAAATTTTCTGTTTCAGCCTGCTGTGATATTAGTAAGGCGTTTGACTGCGCCAGTCACAACGTTTTATTATCAAAATTAGAAAAGTGTGGGCTGGATCGAAGAAGCCTCAAACTCGTTAAATCATACCTAAGTAATAGAACCCAAACAGTTAGAATTGGTACTGACACCTCTAAATTTGTATATCTAGAACGTGGGGTGCCTCAAGAATCTATCTTGGGACCCTTACTGTTTTTAGTTTTTATTAATGATTTGCCTCATTACTTAAGTAATGGACATAATTCTGCATCAATCTTATTCTCCGACGATACGACGCTTACTGCCTCCCACGTTGAAGTAAATGCTACTATTAATTTGTGTAATGAGCTTGTTAATCAAGCTGAACTATGGTTGAATTCAAATGATATGGCTTTGAACAGAGATAAAATTCAGAACTGTATATATACCTTAAGACGTTTAGGTATTCGTATGGATACTAAACTAAATTTTAATGTTCATATTGATCACCTAACTCGTAGGCTATCAATCAACATGTACGCTTTACGCTTTAAGGATTGCGTATTTTTCTCTAGGTCAAGCACATATCGTATATGGCATCATTACATGAAGTCATACATCGTGCAGCAATAGAGTTTTTGGCTTGCAGAGAAGAGTCATTCGCATTTTAGCCAATCTACCTTATACTGCTGATTGTAAGCAGTCGTTTAAGGACCATCGTTTAATGTCCTTTTACTGTATGTATGTATGTTATTGTCTATGTTACGTTAAATCTAACTATACCAGCTTTGATACACGAAGTGAGACATACTCTCATGACACTGTTATAAAGACCCATTAAATACTGATTTCTTTAGATTATCAAAATTTTTAAACGGTCCTAATTTCTGACCCATTACATATTTTAATTCGTTACCTCAGAATATTAGGATATAAGATACTCTGCATGAATAAATTATTATTATTATTATTATTACAATATTATTACAGTAACGATTTATGCATAATTCGGTTTTTGTGTTTATTTGAAAACAACAATGGCGTCAAATAACACGAAATTTATTTAAATCACAAGGAATTTACGTAGATTTAGTTCTCTATCTACATAAACCAATTATTGCTGAAATATAACAATAATCCCATAAATTTCGCTATATCATCGTCTTAACTAATTGTATACAATGTAGAGTTAGCAATTTAAATGCAATTAGAATATAATAGGAATACGTTCAAATTTTGATACCGAATTAAAAATATATTTCTAAACCAACCCTATATTTAAATTTTAACAAATAAGCAAATATTATCCTCAAAAGCTTTCATTAAGTTGATCTTGAATTTAGATTACTTCGTAAAGAATTGTTAACAAGTTTTAAAACGAATATAAATAGTACTTATAGAATACTTTCTTGGAATATTAAGGGAGCCAAATGTATTTAGATTGGAATTCACTTCCAGTCTTTTAAAAATTCGACACGCAAAAATGGACTTAATTTCCTTTTCATGTATAGATATTTAAAAGAAAATAATCTGATAGCGTTATTTAGCATCAAATATATGCCTTACGTTTTTCTTTCCGTTTAAAACGGAAGTGCTATTAATTTTACACTGTATTTTTTAATTGTTATATATAATAAGTCATGCAAAACACGCTACACTTGTATAAGAGATTATAAAAGTTTTTCGAATTAGAAGTACACATCTTGTTAAATACGTTCAAGCAGTGTATTGAAGAAAATTTGCAAATTAATTATGAGTATCTAAAGTTTTGAAAGCAATTTCTGGCGCTTTTCAAGCAAAAAATATGTAAATACATAGAAAAGGTTGTTTAATGCCTAGGGCATTTTGCACGTTTAAATGTAATAGAAGCGGTGCAGCAACTTATGTTTAATTCACCTACTACTTATGTCAAGATGTAATTTTGAGAAAATATTTTTATTCTATCATAATTTTCCTACGAGAAATTTAATATTGCATGTTAAAAGACATATTTTAAACTTACAAATATGTTACAAGTTAACCCCAGAATGTGTGCAAAATAGACAGGTAAAAACATACATGCACTGTACTTTCTGCAAATACATTTTCGTTGTTCCTTGAAATTGGGTTTAGAAATCTTAATTTAAAATAAATATGAAAATTGTGAAAAGTTTACATTTGAAAAATTTCTGTGGAATGAATGCACATATTCGTATACTTTATGGTTGGTAATATAATTTATCATTGTTATATCTTACTTTATTGCCTCAATAAAGATATTTTAAATTCTTTTTGTTATTACTTAATAGAAATTTAAATACAAGTAGAAGCATTTTTCTTATAATTTCGCATTCATTAAGATAATTATTTCCTGGATAGGTAAGTAGTTCTATCACTTTTCCGTATCGGTTAACTCGATGTTAGAAATCATTCTATTGGTTACCATTACGTTGTTAAAGATTAATCTGAGATAAATCCTATAAAAGAGTTTATAAAGCTTTCTTTTCTTGCAATTTTTTCTGCTAAGTAATATTTGGGTGCTTCGCAGAAAATTTACCACATGTATCCATTGTTTAATAATTATGTTGGAATATTCATTGGCAAACCTGTAATGTTATACCAGGATATCAACAATGATTGACCGAAAAAAAACTGCTTTTTACAGAATTTTTATCAAAAGTTAATTCCAAGTTTCTGTTGAAGTTAGGCACAAATATTTATCTCAACTTCGATTGACATTTCATGAACGTACATAGATTTTTGCTTTTTCAATTATTCTTTTATCTACATTTGTATTACAATAAAACAGTTTTTTTCAAAACTCATTAATAAATTAACCAGGACTTTCAAGGTAAGTTAATTTGTGTATTTTATGCATTTTTCGTAAATAATTTTTTTTAGGTTATACTGCCTTTTACTGTCGAACAAGACAAGTTTATTTTGGAAGCTTATTTCCGAAACGGCCAAAACGATGTAGATGGAAACTGGAAGTATTGGGTACAATTATTTGTTGAAGAACATCGAAATCACTTTCAGAACATCGAATTAGATGATTATGTTTTATGTCGACACATTCGAAGAGGTGTTAGCCGTTTTCATGAGCATGGTAGTGTTTGCAAAGGAAATCTACGGGTCGCACAACTGTACTTGCAGAGGAAGTAGTGGAAAATATACGTACACGTTTGGAAAAAAGTCTGACAAAACCTTTAAGACAATTGGTCCATCAAACTAGTAATTTTGCATTATACAAAACATGATTGATTTGTATGTTTGAGCAATAAAATAAAAAGAATCTTAAAAACCAAAACATTAAAATAAGTTAAGTTAGATTGACAACAATGTGCATATTTCAATATAAGCAATCGTTACAGATCTTTCTTATGGTACATGCCATAAAGCTGTCAAACGTCAATTACATTTTCATCCTTACAAAATAACGGTTGTGCAAGAATTACTACCTTTACACATTTTCAAAAGCGTTTAGAATATTGCCAATGGTTCAACAACAACTTGAGAGATGGAAAAAAGGGAAGGAAAGGGCCACGTATTTCATTCCCTCCCCCAAAGGCCTGCTCGAGCTTTCCGAGCTCCTTCAGCCACAATCATACATTACGTATATGTGCACGGTGGGATTAACGATGGGTGTGGTCAGGAAACAAGACAAGCTTATTTTGGAAGCTTATTTCCGAAACGGCCAAAAGATGATGGAAACTGGATTATTCAGTACGATTATGTGTTGAAGAATATCGAAATAACTTTCAAAACATCGAATTAGATGATGATGTTTTATGTCGACAATTCGAAGAATAGTCATTTTCATGAGCATGATAATGTTTGCAAGGCAAAATCTACGGGTCGCACAACTGTACTTACAAAGGAAGTGGTGGAAAATGTACGTACACATTTGAAAAGAAGTCCAACAAAGCCTTGAAGACTGTTGGCCCAGCAAACAGGGAATTTTGCATTATACAAGACATGATTGACTTGTATGTCTAAGCAATAAAATAAAAAGAATCTTAAAAACCAAAACATTAAAATAAGTTAAGTTAAATTGACAAAATTGTGCATATTTCAATATAGGCAATCGTTACAGGTCTTTCATATGGTACATGCCATAAAACAGTCCAACGTCAATTACATTTTCATCCTTACAAATAACGGTTGTGCAAGAATTACTACCTTCAGATTTTCAAAAGCGTTTAGAATATTGCCAATGTTTCAACAACATTTTGAGAGATGGAAAAAAGGAAAAGGAAAAGGCCACGTATTTTATTCCCTCCCCCAAGGGCTGCTCAAGCTTTCCGAGCTCCTTCAGCCACAATCATGGATTCCCAACATACATACATTACGTATATATGCACGGTGGGATTAAGGATGGGTGTGGTCAGGATAGGATCGGAAGGAACGGAGTTAGGGTTCTGAGAGGGAAAATACTAACCCAGCATTCGCTTAAGTAGCTGCACATGGTGTGCATATACGCAGTGATCATGCCGCTACATTTGTATGAGGAAAACCCCCTGAAAAAAACTTCTACAAGGTAGAGGGTAACGGGAATCGAACCCATTACCTCCCGAATGCTAAGCAGGTCGTGTCACCATTACGCTACTAGCTTGGTGATTGAAATTATATTTTACTTGAATTTTATAACTAAGTCGTTTTGCTGCTGGGGAAAATATCACAAATAAAGTCAAAATTTCAATTAACCAACCATCTATTACATAAAATATCAGAAGCAATAATGTACAATCTACGCCGCCGTTTCAGTTAACATATAATCGTGAAATTAAATATCCAACCTTATTCGGAATTAACTTGCAAGTTAAGTCATCTTGTTTTTGAAGCAATTTTTAAACTTTAGATCAATTACGGAAATCAATTTTGTTCCTTTATACGTTAACAATCGTGAAATTTAGTATAAATCAAATTTATATTACATACGTTTAACCAAACGTTAATTGCTCAAATGAAAGCAATTCATTAAAATAAACAAAGAAACTTTAATAGAGTAGAACATTGAAAACCAAACGACTACATTCACTTGCTTAGCCTTGTAAAATTCGGTAAATCCATGTCGGTAAATTTATATCCACAAAATCGATAAGTTAGAGTCCTAAAGAGCTTAACTTTGGCACCTGACATTTACACAATGGTATTATAACTAGGTAGGTTTATTTACACGTAATCTTGTTATTAAAAATATTTACAAAGTTATCTATATACTTGGTCTACTAAAGGCTGTCAGCAGAAGCACACATTTTCTTACCACACCAACTAATCAAAACCGCAAAAGCGAGCAAACTCCATAAATCAGGAAGCACATGACGAAAACACTCCCCTAACTTCGGGAACGATAAACAAGTCTTGTAGACCACGTTAAAATCACATAAAGTTCCCCGACCTGGTGAACACTACTAAAAACCGCACAAAGACAAAGGGTACATGCTTTGCCAACGTTCGTAAGGCCGGGTACCGCCGTAGGTAAGTTGTTGCCACTACTGTCTCCAACAACAACGCAACTCGCGCTCTAACTTACCTTCAACTACATCTTGACCAAGACTGAACACATACACGCGAATCAAAACAGTCAACGATCCGTATTAGTATTGATGTGCAAAATACGAAGGTAACTAACCACAGTCAAAGATCAACTGCGGTTACCAAATTAGCAAATTCTGGCATACCAGAGCAACAATTGATAAAAACTTCAGGCCATATTAGTGCCAATTCTTTTCAACCATATTTGAACATCCAACCTGGGCACCATGAAAATGTTTTAAAAGATGCAAAATAGTACCTTTGAAGCTTAACGTTCTGTAACTACAACTTCAAGCATTTTACCGCTGCCCAAAAATCGTTAATGTTGATACTAAAGATTCAAGCAATAGTAAACTTTCCAACGTTTCATTCGAAATAAAAACAAGAAACGAAGCACGGGTTCTATTTCAAACATTTTTCTTTAGTATTCATAATTTTAATTGTAATGATTTTAACAACTGCTAGTTCTTTTTGTATTCCAATTTGTTGTTTATACGTATCATTTTTTTGAAACGATAAAATGAAAGTATAAATTTATCTTTGTTAATTAATGTGCGTCTCATTATATTCTCTTCCTAAATATAATTCGTGGTACGCTTAAAAATCAATATATTTTTTAATTTTCGCACTCGTTATATTTTCGTCGTTGGAACTGAAGTTCATAGTATTTCATAAAAATTTTCAATAATAAGCGTACCACTTATTATATTACCCTTGACAATACCACTAATGTTTTAAATACAATAGAATTTCATAATTTCTTTTATATAATTATTTATCTTTCTACGCCTTTCAATACAACATGTATCATTCTCAAGACAAAATATATAAGTAAACTAACAAACAAGTAGTTATGGTAACAAATCATTAAGGTAAAACAGCAAACTTGCTGTAAATTATAATTCTATATTTAAAATATCTATTAAAGGTGAGTGTATAAGATCAACCAGTTCGTTCATTAAAGACAACTTCTATTTATATTTATAAATTTCGAATACTTACAAAACATCTAATTAGTCTTTTTTATTAAAAAAAGTGTGATAAGGTGATTATTTACTATTAAATGTTTGGCATAATTTGATTTGTCTGTGTGTTGATATTTGTAACATCTAATGTGTCGTTTTTATCTAATATCAAGGTTTCTAAGTGTTTGTCCAACATAAACATAATTATAGAATGTGCAGTTCAATTTATAAATACCCAACTTGAAAAAGTCGTTAGTTGAGTCTTTTGCATTAATACACATTTAAGAACATTGGTATTATTTTTGAAAGCCACTTTGTACTTCTTAAACTTTTGCAATACGTAACCTATTTTTTCTGATATTTTTCCAAAATATGAAATTGGTATGTATTTATTCTGTAGTTTCTGTATTAACCGGGTAAATGTTTTTGATAGATAATTTCTACTCTTGATTTTTAACTAAAGTGCCCATTATATTTGAAATATCACTATTTACTTGCGCAATTCGTTTTATAATTGATATGTATTTACTGAAATTTGTTTCATTTAATGGTAATGGAATTGATCCATATATTAAGGATCAATAGGTGGCTAACTTATGTGTTTTACGATGTCATTACTCATTTTGAATGTCGGTAAGTGTAGATTTCTCAACATGAAGAACTCATATTTATTCTGTGTATTAATTTTTGTTTAAATCTAGAACATTAATGGTTCTGCTTTGTTCTTTCTCTAGTGAAAAATTTATGGATGTAAATTGTTAATATTAATTTAAAGAACTCTTATGGATCTTTATGGATAATTTAGATCAAATTTTTGCATTAGATGTTTTTGAGAATATTGTAATTGGTTTCGTTATGCTGATGATATTTTGGCATGTTTTTACAGTTCATCAGGTTTCATTGATGAGTTTTTAATTAATATTAACTATTTATATCCTAACATAAAATTTACACTGAAGAAAAAACAACATAGATCCATTCATTTTCTAAATTTAAACATAAAACATTAATACATAGAATAAGTTTGAATTCTCCACATTCAGAAAATCTACACATGCGGACATTACAATTCCAAACGATTCATGACACCATAAAACACATAAGCTGCATATAGATCATCAGTACAGTACTGAACAATGTCATTACCATTAATCCAAACAAATTTCAATAAAGATATATCAATTCTAAAACAAATTGCTCAAGCAAATGGTTACATTTGAAATATAATCGACAAATATCAAGAATAGAAATTATCTACCAAAAACATTTACCCAATCAACTCAGAACCGTCAGAATACAATACATACCAATTACATATTTTAAAAAATATCATAAAAGGTAGAGCACATATTACAAAAGAACTAGAAGTACAAAGTAGCTTTTAAAACTAACACCAATATTCTTAAACGTTCATTTAATGCGAAAGATTCAACTAACAACATTTTGCACTATACATTCTGTAATTCTGTTTACATTGTATAAACGCTTAAGAACTTTCATATTAGATGTAAGGAACATATATTTTCCAAATATAAACACACCTTTAACTTTATAGAATTATAATTTACATGAAGTTTGCTGTTTTACATTAATGATTTTGTTACCATAACTATTTCTTTGTTATTTTAGTTATATATTTTCTCTTGATAATGATGCATGTATTGAAACGCGTAAAGAAATAATTAATTATATAACAAAAATTGTAGATTTGTAGTGTATTTAAAATGATTTAAAAAGATAATTAATAATCTAAAATCAGAAGTTTCTGTATTAAAACTTAAAATTAATTCTACTAAGTTTGTTTCGTTATCCTCTGGTGCCACCGAACC
Organism: Vesta saturnalis; assembly: GCA_036346205.1. Taxonomy (NCBI): domain Eukaryota; kingdom Metazoa; phylum Arthropoda; class Insecta; order Coleoptera; family Lampyridae; genus Vesta; species Vesta saturnalis. The sequence goes on along the minus strand of JARFJB010002002.1, from coordinate 1,282,806 downwards.
AGTAATTAATGAAATTTCCGACAGAAATGCGTAAAATATTATCGTGTTTAATGTAACAGAATAAGATCAATCTGGTGCCAACTTGGACACGATTAAGATATCTGACATAGTAGAGGTATTGTTGATACGTCGAAAATAAAATTCTTTCGATTGGTAAAACCATTACCAAATAAAAATCGACCGATAAAGGTGATACTGCAGGATGTAAATGATGTTAAAACCGCGTTAAAAAATAAATCTAAACTCCACTCTTTAACGATATCCGCATATCTGCACACCAAACACCCCCGCAGCGCCAATACCGTTACGATCTACGCACATCTCTGAACCTTAGGCTGCAAAATGGTGAGTAATTTGACAATCAAATACATTCAAGGGACACCACAAATGATCTCTATCCATAACCAAAAAAACTAAATAACTCCAAGGACATACAATTTTATTACCAAAACGTGCGCGGTCTTAACACTAAGATTTCCTCATTGTTTCAAGAAGCCTCCATTTCTCCGTATCACATTATATGTTTAGCAGAAACGTGGCCGAATCAAAGGGCATAAACAGTTCCGAATTATTTCATGTTAACTATACAGTTTTACGGTGTGATCCTCAGTTTGGTGAACTAAATGTTTCCAGGGGTGGTAGAGTACTGATAGCAGTAATGGATTACATTAGATCTCTCATTTATTACTGATTAAGTCTATTGATATTGTTGGTGGTAAAATCTTCTACAGTAAGGAGCAAATGTATATTATTAATTTTTATACACCGCCTAACATATCAACAAAAGAATCGGGTTTTTGAAAAAAAAATTTTTGTAATAAATGGAAAGATCTCTGATTCAAAAGTGATATTAAATTAAAAATACATTTTTGAACCCAGTACAGTGTTTTGACTCTTAATCGATTAAATCTTGTTATTATCGTCAATATATTGATAAATATATCAAAAATGTCAAACCTTAAAGGTTATCGTGCTTTTATAATAACATAGTATTTTATAATTATTTATGTAGACGTATAAATTGCATAAATAGAATTCGATAATAAAGTTTTTTAATTAAACTCCGGAATCATAACTTTTAAAAATCATAATTTAAAACGATTAAATAATAAATTTGTACACGGTTATTGAATGGTTTTGGTTTAATTTAGTACTTTATATTTTAATTACGGGCTAGGTTATGTACTATACGAAATTGAAATTTTAAAAGTGTATAGAAAGGTGGTTCTTCCGTTGTTATAATTTCATTTAAATAATTCTTGTGATTTGATGTTTTTTAGCTGAAAGAAGACATGGAGAATTATATTTACTATACTACAATGGGAAGTAGAGCAAAAATTAAAGTTGATGTAGTACCGCACAAGTTTGGTTGTCAACCTAACCGTAAACTTTATCACACGTGACTAAACAAGCTATTATAAATAAGTTTTTTGCACTAAATTTCGGATATTTTTAGTCAATTTACATGTAGAAGGCGTTGACACCATACTATTGCGAATTAATTTAACATAATGGGGTCACAAACATGCCGACCAAGCGTGGCGCGTTTGTGTAGTCGCGTGGTTCTTTTTAAAATTTTATCAATTTTAAATTGCTTATAAGTCAAAAAAAATTTTTTTAAGAGTTTTTGCATCGACTATTAATCTAATTTAGGGTAAAGTTTTAAAATACATAAAAAACTATGGATACATTTTTTTTCAATAACCCAATTCTTTACTGGAATGGTAAAATTATTGTTTTAAGGGATTTTAGCGTTCCTAACTTTAGTACCGCTATTAACATACATGAACAGAAATCTAATTATCTTTCATATTTTATAGATTATTTAAGCTGCAATCAATTAAATCACATTAGTAATATTAACAGTTGGATTTTAGATTTGATAATCAGTAACACTGAACTTGTAATCACTAGAAGTGATTGTATACTATTAAAAGAAGATTGCCACCATCCCGCACTTGAATTTGTTATTACTAATACACATAGTGTGACCTAATTTTGAATCATGTTGTAAAACGAAGATAGATTAGGCAGATGGATAAGATGGTTGCGTTTAATCGAGGTGCCAAAGCCAGTGAAGCTGCTCCTGAGATTTGCAATGTTTACGGTGAAGATGCAATGCCTGTTAGGACGGCGTAAATCTGGTTTAAACGTTTCAAAAGTTGCCGACCTTAATTGTATGGATCGTTCAGGACGTTCTGTTAGATTCTTCATCAAAATTCACGCCAATCAACTAGGGAGTTGGCGCAGGAAATGGAATGTGACCAATCAACGATATGTCGACATCTGAAATCCTTAGGAAAAGTTCAGAAACTTGGCGCTTGGATTCCTCATGTTTTGAGCGAGAACAACAAAAATCAACGTGCAATTTCCGCTGGATTGCTCGCTCGGAATGGTCCTACTCATGGTCACAATCAGAGGTTCCTCTACCGAATCATTACCGGTGACGAGAAATGGTGTTTGTATGTGAATATGAAGCAAAAAAAGCAGTGGCTAAGTCCCAATGAACAAGCGACGCTAGAGCGAAACAAGATCTTCACCTCGAAAGACGATGTTATAAGTTTGGTGGGACTGGGATATATATATATATATATATATATATATATATATATATATATATATATATATATATATATATATATATATATATATATATATATATATATATATATATAAAGGATGTAAATAAGTATACAAATAACAACATAAATCCAAACTTTTAATACAGGTAACAATATCTAAAAAATTGGCTAGTTACACAGTAATTAATTATCCGATCGTAAATCACTTCCCAAATTCCTTGTATTCCTGTGCAATCTCCGACTGAATATAGTATGCAATATGTAGGTGTGGAAAACTCTGATTAAGTTTCATCTTAATAAAAGCGGAAATTAACTGATGAATTAGCGGTTATATGTTAATTTAACTCTAACTAATTAATGGCAGTAAATGAAATACTGTAATAAACGTAATTTAAATGACGTTACTAATTTGAACATTGGTATTCCTGTAGTAATATAAATTTCTTTTTAGTACCTACTATGTTAAGCGTTAAAAAAATTTTAATGTATAAAATAAATACGAAAAAAGTAAATATGTAAAATTAATTGTCGTAATGAGTTTAGATACATTAATGAAATTGCTTGCTTTTTACGTTGAAAAAGTAAGTACTTAAATCTTTGAAAAAGTAGATAATGTCAAAAACGTAATGAGAAAAATAAAATATATGGAGAGAAAATGCGAAGTTTGATAAAATTCACAACAGTAATTATTTGAATTTTATGTTGAAATTGTAGAATTATACATTTTCTTATTTTGTTCATTTATAATATCAAGACAAAATTAATCTAATTTAAATTTATTCAACACAAAAAGTCAATTTTAAAAGTGAGCTTGTATAATTAGTTGGTATTTGTCCATTTGTTTTTATTAAAAATAAAGGATTCACTGCAAAGCACGTTAGCAAGGCGCTTTTAAAACTTTTGCAATTATTATTTTTCACTAGATATCGATCAGAGTACATAAGTACACAGAGTGCGTAAAGAATACTAAAAGATTAAATCTAATTGACTCATTAACAGTGAAAATAAGCAGAACAGTAATTTTAGTGTATTTTAACAGCTCAAATTAGTTAAAGTCATTATTTATTTCAAAACTGCTGGTAATTTCTTCAGACCAATTCAGGTACAGGGCAAATTTAGTTAGTAAACATTTGAGAAGGTGACAAGCACAACTATGAACCACTTGTACAGGGTGGCCAACTAAAAATGCGAGGTACGGTATCTGGGAAACTATCCATCGTAGAAGCTGGCGCAAAAAAAACGGCCAATACAAAAACCTGGAAAATAATTTCAAGTTCATGAAATGGCCGCTAGAGGGCGTAACTGCAATCTTGAGTCTAAAAAAGTGATGTTTCTGTAAATTCTGCAATATTAACGTAATAAAAAATAACTGATCTTATAGTCGAGGATAATCTGAACTTTTTTTGTTTGGCACTTTTTGACGTATGTCTAAAAATAAAGTGGTGGGGGGTATTCAAAGGTTTGAGCTAGTTGAAATGAGCTATACTTGGGCTACAAATGTTATAATATTTGAAGTGTTATTTTCACATGTCGTCGCTAGAGGGCTTTGTTCGACATTCCGACAGAAACGGTTAATTTTCGCAAAAAAATTAAATGCATTGGTATGACTTTTTCTTCATAAACAAGTAACTAAATGATGCCTAAACAAACTCGCGAAAACCGCATCTCGATATCTTATCCCTAACTTAAAATATCGGCCAAAGAAAACTTTATACGAAAATTTTTCTGGAATTGTTTCTATTATTTAAGTTATGGCCCTAAAAAGGGCCGATTTAAAGGAGGAAGGTTTTTAATGACCACGTAAATGCTCAAAATGCTGACCATCACGCTCTATAGGTTGCTGAAGCCTCTCACGACTAGACAAAACTGCAGCTTCAATTTCGGCTCTCGGTATGTTACGTAGCGTTACGAATCCGGTTTTTCATATCTTCTCTAGTAGTAGGTTGAGTCCGAAACACGACGTCCTTTAAGCGCCCCCATAAATAAAAATCGAGGCAAGTTAAGTCTGGCGATCGCGGAGGCCATGGAAACAGACTTCCTCTTCCAATCCACCGCTGTTGAAATACTGCATTAATATGCTCTCGCACTTTAATAGCAAAATGTGCTGGGCAACCATCCAACTGCAAAAACAATTTTTGCCTTGTTTCCAGAGGCACATCTTCCAACCACAACGGTAATCGATTGGCCAAAAAGTCAAGAAATACATTGCCATTTAAGGGTTGCTAGAAAAAATGTAGCCCAATAATCCTGCCTCCCAGTATGCCACACCATACATTCAAACTCCAACGTCCTTGGCGCTGAACCTCGCGCAACCAATGGGGATTTTCTGCAGACCAATAATGCATATTGTGCAGATTGACTCTCCCGTCACTACTGAAGGTGGCTTCATCGGTCCAAAGAATTTGAAATAAAAATTCTCTATTTTCGCGTATCAAACCTAACATCCAATGGCAATAGTCTAACCTTCGATCAAAATCTTCCTCTTTCAAGACCTGATGCAAAACAACATGATATGGGTGCATTCTTAAAAGTAATTAAAAAAAGTTTAAACGAATACCTATATATTTTGAAACGTAGGCCGAAAACTACCATTGGCTCGTAAGCTCGCCACTAATCGGGGAAAAACTCTTACATCGCAAGGACGTCGATTTGGATATCGAGCCGCGTAAACTCTTTTAGCTACTGCGGCATTCTGAAGACATTCAAAATAAACCGCAGCATATCAACAGCTTCATTATTCGTAAAACGCATTTAGAAAGCACAAAAATTGCTCAGAGTAACGCGAAAGTATTGACAATTTGAGGATTATGTATATTTTGTTTAGGTATCTGTTTCCATTGACTGCTTCTATTAATTGCATTTTTCGTATATATCCATAGTGAATATGCATTTAAACAAACAAGAAATAGGCCTTTCGTATAACTTTTAGCATTGTTTACTTGCCCGTAGTAATTTCAAAAAGGGTGATTTTATTCTGGTGAATAAATTTACAAACATTTAAAATCGCAATTTCTAGATAACCTATTCGGAGCCGAAATTGAAGCTGCAGTTTTGTCTACCCATAAGAGGCCTCAGCAATGCTCAGAGTGATGGTCAGCATTTCGACCATTTACGTTGGCATTAAAAGCCTTCCTGCTTTAAATCGGTCCTTGTTAAGGTCACAACTTACACAATGGAAACAATTCCAGAAAAATATAGTTAAAAAAAATAAAAATTTAAGGGATTTTCGTATAAAGTTTTCTTTGGCCGATGTTTTAGGTTAGGAATAAGATATCGAGATGCGGTTTTCACGAGCTTGTTTAGGCATCATTTAGCTACTTGTTCATGAAAAAAAAGTCATACTAATGCATTTAATTTTTTTTGCGAAAATTAACAGTTTCTGTCGGAATGTCGAACAAAGCCCTCTAGCGACGACATGTGAAAATAACAAAACTTCAAATATTATAACATTTGTAGCCCAAGAATAGCTCATTTCAACGCACCCAAGTTTGTTAAAATCGGCTTAGCCGTTTCGAAGATACAAGGGATTATTTAAGGAAACCTTTGAATACCCCCCACCACTTTTTTACACTTTTTTAGACATACGTCAAAAAAGTGCCGAACAAAAAAAGTTCAGATTTTCCTCGACTTTAAAGACCAGTTATTTTTTTATTAGGTTAATATAGCAGAATTTACAGAAACATCACTTTTTTAGACTCAAGATTGTAGTTACGCCCCCTAGCGGCCATTTCAGAAACTTGAAAATATTTTCCAGGTTTTTGTATTGGCCGTTTTAGTAAAACTTTTTTTGCGCAAGCCACTACGATGGATAGTTTCCCAGATACAGTACCTCGCGTTCTTAGTTGGCCACCCTGTACATTTTTTTTGTGAAACTATTAATTACAGGTTATTTTTACGGTACCTATATTACGGTATTACTTCCAAAAATATTGTATGTTTAGATCTTAAATACAAAACAAGTAACAGAATTAGAGAGCAGCTTTAACTGTCATTAATCATTAAAATTTATTAATTATTAAGCTTTTAAAACAAAGGAATGAAATGTAATATCCTAAATGTCCCCGGAGGGGGGGGGCATATCTTTAATTTAGAGCTGATCAAAAAGCACTGCAACTGAAGGACTAGTGACGCTTCAAATGTTCAAATTGTCACCCGTTCTGTTCAATACAGAGTTGCAATCTCTCACGCATAGACCGAATAGCAGTCTAGTAAAAACAAGTAGGCCGGCTATATCTTGTGAACTGCCAATTTGATAACATTGAAAAAAAAATACTAATAGGTAAATCGTCCTGTCCATACGCACTATTGGTAAAGAACGAATCCGCACTGGATGCGAGAAGTCCAACACCAAGGTCATTGGTCAGGAAATCTAGGAGGGCGAATGAGCCCATTCTTTTATAATAACCAACTAAACGGTGACAATTACCTAGAGTTTTAAAGAGAGGAATGATCGATTTTGTTAGAGCCAGTGCGCCTTGAAATTCCACAATGAATGCTGTTCCAGCACGTTGGCTGTCCAGCTCATTTCGCGGTAAATGTTCGGTACCCTGGTAGATGGATAGGTTGATTTACCTGTTAGTTTTTCTTTTCCAATGTTGTCAGATTGACAGTTCCCTAGATATAGCCGGCCTACTTGTTTTTACTAGACTGCTATTCTGTGTATGTGTCAGAGATTGCAGCTCTGTATTGCATAGTACGGGTGACAATTTGAACATTTGGGGCGTCATTAGTTCTTTAGTATTAGGGCTGTTGCACACCATGCTTCTACAACATCGGTCATCCGCTCATTTCGTATATTAAATTTTATTCCTTTGTTGTAATAGCTTAATAATTAAAATAATTTTAATAATTAATGACAGTTAAACCTGCTTTCTAATTCTGTTACTTGTAAAATATATTTTTACATTTATCTTTTTCATATCTGTGTAACGAAACAAGATATCGACTTGCGGTTTTTACGAACATCTATATTTTTTCACGCTCTTTTTCGTGAGTTAAAAATAATTATACCCCTCCATTTAAAATTTTTGAGAAAATTGCAAAAATTTACGGTTTTGTCACAAAAAGGCCATCTACCGACTAGAAAGAAACTAAACCGACAATGTTAATATTTTATTAGAAGCATCCGAGAAGCCTCTATCAAAAGAGAGTTTAGTTTATAGAAACCGGTTGAGTTAAAAAGAAGTTATGGTATTTTATCAAGTGAACATTTACCTCTCCCACCTCCCCTCATTTAACAATATAGAGAGAATGCTAAAAAAAGAAAATGTTTCTAAGCTAACGTAGTTTATAATCAAATTATGTTGGGCATATATTGATAATGTGGATTTAAGAAAAAAGCCGATTTTCTAATTTGGTGTTGGTGTATGCTCCCTAGCGGCCATTATTCGAACTTGAAAATAATTTCCAGTGATTTCTCTTTGCCGATTTATCTATTAGCATTTTTTTCCATTGTTGTCAGATTAACAGTTCCCGAGATATAGCCGGCGTCCATTCTTAGTTGCCCACCCGGTACTTTTCTAATTACTTTTGCTTCGTAACGTAATAAATGTTACAATCCGTTAAGAAATTTAAGTTAAATCTGTCAAACGGTGTAAAGTTGCACTACCCAAAAGCAGATGGCTTACCAAGGATATATTCTGGTCTACGATTAAATACAACAGGATGAAACATAACGTTAGGTAAGGCCACGAGTATACGTGGCCGTTTTTATATTTCCCTTCGCGGAGGTGTCAGTTTTGTTTTTTGAAGTGTGGCAACTTAGTCAAATTAGTAAAGTACTCAACCCTTCAAAAGATGCTTAGAAATCGTTTCTGTGGGGGCCTCGGGGTTACAATCTGAAACCTTCACAGAACCAAAGCTTAGGTTGTGGCATGTAAAAATCCAGAAGCCACCCCAAAATCTGCGTGTGCATAAGGGCGCTATAATCATGAAACGAGTTAGCTAGCCTAAAAATTTTTTAGTAAGGTTTTCGTAACTTCGTCTGTGGACTCGAATCGTTGTAAAACTTCATTGATTTCGACTGTTTTTACGTTTAACTCGCCGTAACTCGGAAATGCAATACCGCATCGAAAAATCGTATTCTTTAAAAAACCGCCACTTGACTTTTGCAAACTTAATGAAACAGTAATTATAATGTTTGAGTCTTTTACAACTGAGATTTGCAATTAATTGTACACACCTGTTAGTTTGCGGCGTTACACACGCTCGGCTAGTTAGCTTTCGTACTGCGGTTCGCCGTCTCGCATCTCACTTTGCGCTGCATGTCGTATTCGCATACCCCCAAATACATAATAATATATATGGATGGTTACATGTTACATTCTAAAAAATCTAGACAAACGTAATAATTATTTTCTGTGCAATCTAGTTTCAATTTACTTAAAGAAGTGTATTTTATGTTACATTGTAAGGTTCAGTATTATTGGTTTGTTGATTACTTTTTTGGTGTGTTAGATTTGAGAATTCAATCTACATAAGAAGAGCAATTAAACTTTTGCACAAATCTTGAAGGTATTCTAACGGACAAAAATAAAAATAAACGTGATGTTAACGGTAAAGAACGTGAAGTACAGTTTTTGCAAAATTTTGAGTTAAAATCAGAGATAATATCATCCCCAATTAACACTACTGTAACATTGCGAATATTGCTAACAAGGCCTATTGCAGTGGCTACATCTAAAAGGTCTTATTCAAAATTAAAGGTAATTAAAAATGATTTAAGGTCAACAATGTCACAAAAGCGGCTGGAAGATTTGGCTATTATTTCAATCGAATCAGATTTAATAAATAACTTAGACACACAAGAGGTGATAAAGCGATTTGCCAAAAATGAAGCGCGCAAAGCTATGTTTTCGTAAATTTCGATCATTAATAATAATAAAAATAAAAAATATGTTAAACTGTTTCAGATATATTTGATAATTATCTACTATTTTGAAAAACGTGTATTATTTTTTTTTTCTACGGCTATGTTATAATTCATTCATAATGATTAAGGAATTTGAATCATTATAACGATCATAATGATTAAAATTTTCATAATGCAACAAGCTACAAATAATTGCGAAAAATAAATATCACGCGTTGGCATCGGTCGGTCAGTTGTCATTTTGACATAATACTCTCAACCAGTCAATCTGTGTTTATTATAAAATGAGTGACAGTCCCAGCGACAGTGATATTCTGTTAACACCACCTGAGATAATACAAAAGGTAAAAGAAACGTGCGACAATTTACTACCAACGAAATCGAGGAAGTACTATAAAAAAGCTTATAAACTATTTACGGATTGGCAATGTAAAAAGAAAACTAAATCTTTCTCGGAAAACATTTTAATTGTGTACTTTGAAGAGTTTGCGAATAAAATGAAGAGTTTCAGTTTATGGACGCATTATTGGATGCTAAAGTCGACGTTAAGTATTAAACATAATATCGATATAAAAACATATGTAAAATTACAAGCTCTACTAAAACGAGAGTCAGAAGGCTTCAGGAGTAAAAAGTCGAAGATATTAACATCTGATGAAATAAAAATCTTCATTGATAAAGCACCCAATAATGAATATCTTCTAATAAAAGTAAGCGTTTAATAAAAATTAAATTTATTTTTTTATTATAGGTATATTAATTTTTGGAATAATGGGCGAAGACATGAATTACATATACTAAAAATTCAGGATATAAAAGATCTACAATCAGACTTTCTTATAACTATACACTATACGAAAACAAGAACTGTACGTAAATTTATCGTCACTGGAGCATATAATGATTGCAAAAAATATATTAATCTTCGTCCAGAGCATACCACTACAGATTCTTCCTTCATAAATTATCAACGTGGTAGATATACCATTCAAAATGTTGGACTTAATAAATTTGGCGATATGTCAAAACAAATTGCGTTATTTTTGAGTATTCCAGAACCACTTTGTAGGGAGCTGAGCGCGAAAATTTTATTATTGTAATAAACGTTTGTCAAATCGCCATTGCTACCACGATAGAAAAGATAATTAGTGGATTTTTAATATCTTAATAATACGTCGTAATTTAATAAGGTTTTCAAAATATTTTATTTATATATTTTTATGTAAGGAATGTAGGATTGTTTGTAACTAATATTTGTCTAGGGTTGTAAAACACATGTTGGGGGGAAGTAGCAGGTGCACGCTTGAGAATGTGCCTAATGAAAAAAAATGCCACTAGCTTAATAAGTAATTGTGTCGGTACAGACCGGGATCAGAAGATATCTTTGTTTGTTATTTGAAACTTCGCGAGCTAAATGTAGGGTTGTTACGGACGAATGGACATTTTTTAAATTAAGATGTCGTGCAATAATTAATATGAAATTGTTCCAACGGAAATTAAAGTTCCTTGTTTTTATATTACCTTTGAAAAATGGGGGTTGATTTCAGGAGTAAAGTTAGTTAGGAGGATTGAAATCGGGAGAAAAGTTAGTTACAGTTAGAGTGTCAATCGAGCCAGATCGATTTTTGGGTTAATTAAATACCTTCATTGTAAACAGTTTGTCTTTAAAATAATTCTTACGTGTACATTTTTTTTTTTATTTCACTAACACTAAGTTTCGGGGTTTAACCGCGTATGTTAACGATTTGTATCTGTGATCAATTAAGGGAATATTTATTCTAGTGTAAGTATGTATTTTTATATAAATGAAAGCTCGCAGCCAATCAATTTACCAGCCTATGTAACGTATTAAAAGAATCAAACATTACCTTACAAAGGTATCTTATTCGTACGCGGACTCATTAAGCTGAAATATGCTAAAATAAAAGACAATACAGGGCCCTCTCACTCTGGTATTTGTGCGAATTAGCATTGTTAGTTTATATTTATATTTGTGTAGAGGTGGGCTGATGAACGGGTATATGACACCGCTTTGGCAATTACGAAGCGTGTACACACTCCCGAGATCAGATAACCATTTAACACCTCGAATTTTATTTTTATTGTATAGGGTGTAAACCTGAGAAGAGAGAACTGTATTTTTCTAACGCACTCAAACTTATATATCGGTCACGATGTTAGTGATTTATTTATAACTTACCCTTGTAAGGCTTTGTTTTAATGAGTTTTTTGTCAGTTTGTTTAAGTAGAATTATTTGCCTGCCAGCTGATATCACTTTGTATGTATTTCATTGTAATTGGATTTATATATTTTGTGCTTTGGTGGTCACTAAACAATTGGGTACAGGTCAATTCCTTGTCCGTTTTCTTTTGTCCTTGCCTTTAGCTTATTATCACCTATGCAATTTTACTGTTGATATATTTTATATGTACCGCAATTTGCTTTATTATTTTATGTGCGTATTTACTTAATTGGATTTAAAGGGCCACATGTTAGGTATTACGATTTTTATTATGATTTTTGTTTTGATTATTTATGACCCAATTGTGCGTGTGACTACATGTGTTTTTTTTATTATTATGTTTCGGTGTAACTAAACTGCTTTTTACTTATTTCCTCTTAATGTTATAATTTTGTACGCACTTTAACCTGATTTAATGGTGTTCTGTTATATATTTAACCCTTTATTTGTTTTTTTTTTGTGTTATTTAATTTATTAATGTACTTGTGTAGTTATTTATGAATAAAGTGGGTTTTATTGGTGGTTCTTTCCTATAATAGTATATTAACGGGCTGAACCACCGCTGCGCAACGCTCGTTGATTTTAATTTGAGTAGTTTCATTTTTTTTACCTGCCCCTCATGATGTAACACTTACCTTATCCAACCTATCTAATTTCGATACCACAACGTACCTACCACTAGACGGCCACTTCGTTTCATCAGATTGGAGGTTTGCGAGTAATCAAATATCAGACATTTAAATAAATTCTAATGTTTTAATTTAATTTGAGTAATAGTGACGTTATTGTCAATCAAGTCAGGATAAATCACTTAGCGATTGTTTTGTTCTTGAATTTACATTATTGCAAATAAGTTAAAATTACGCTTTTCAAGATAAGGTACCTGGGGGGCGCTACAAAATTTATTTACAGGCAACTGCTTCCGCAGGACATCAGCTACCCTGTTTATTGATGGTGGTGGAGATATCACTTCTTTAAAACGCCACGGTGGATGGAGGTCTACATCCGTGGCTGTAGGGTACATGGATCACTCGTTAAAAAATAAAATGGATGTAGGAAATAAAATAATAAATGCGATAGAAAATAATAACCCATCAACAAGTAGCAATGCACATTTCACTTCAACATCTTCGACGACATTTACCAATCTGCATACTACAGTGCCTCAAAACAATTTCCACAATTGTACAGGAATTACCATTATTAATTTTGTTAATCCTGAAAATTAAAATTCTATTTAATTGCTTATTTATGTAACTATTGTTTAACTTAAAATTTTTCGATCATGTTCTTGAATTTGTTGGTGTCGGAGATAACAATCAGAAATTAATTTTTTACCTGACACGATTCGTAATGCTGATATAGATAACTGTTTTTTTTTGTTTTACAATGTAATTTGTAACATGCTTTTATTATTATTATAAAACGAATGTCTAATCACCTTAAAATGTTATTACACTTTTTTAATTAATAACGACCTCCACTAGTTTATAACACTATTGCTTGGTACGGCATTTTTATTTACCTCGAACTCATATAAAAGTTAATTAACGCTTCATTTTAATGGAGCTATCGCTATTCCTAATTGCAATATTATTAAAATAAGTCAGGTAGTATTTCGAAATGTTTGTCTAATGGGCTTCTGTAAATGCATCATACAATTAAAAGAAGACAACGCCCGCCCTTGATATTAAAAATATGATTAACACCTTTGATTTTAAAAACTTAATTATGAGGATCAGTCCAGACAGAATAGACTTTTTTAATTATTTCCAGAAAATCTGAAATATTACAATAAAAAAGTGTATTTAAAGATTACTATCAGACTGTCCTGTAATAAAAAATGATGAGAAATAAAAAGGTTTTAGATTTTAAGTGTATTTTCTACATTTTAATTAAAATTATTTTTTCCAATGAAGTTAAACGACTGATCTAGTTTAACAATAAGTGTTTATACCGTAATGAATAATAGAAACGCTTAGCTAAAATAAAAAACGTTATTAAAATTATTACATTTCTTTTAATGCCAATTTTTGCTTCGTATGTACAAATTATGTTATTACCTAACTTCACCTTCAGGTCATTCGAAGATAAATATCATGCTTATTTTACCTTGAGAAACAAGTTGGCCTTTGAAGTTAGCCTTGAAGTTAGTTGTGAAACTTATTTTACAACAGCATACTTATTCTACCTTGAGAAAATTGTTAACTATGAGAAACAAGTTGGCCTTGAAGTTAGTTAGTCATAGGTTTTGAAGATAGCCTTGAAGTTAGCCTCGGAATCTGAAAGAATACTATAAAAGCGTGCGCTTGGTTTAGTTAATTTATCTCTGTTTGAAGAGCATCATGCCGCTATGGAATCTTTAACTGTTAACCAAATTTTGAGATTATTTAGTGCTGGTGCATTAACCGATGAGGGGCTAAAAAACGCATACAATATCATCACTTATAAAATGTTGTGCGAAAATGACACTATCGATTCGATAAATGTTTACAAGTTAACAAGTCAGTAAAATCTCTAATATCCGCTGATGTTGGCTCATAAACAGGAGAATACATTATAGTAATGCTCACTCGATGACAGTTACGTGCGAGCGTGTTTTTCGTTTGATCTTCGTGCTAAAAGCAGTGCTAGTCGATTGGATGTGGTTGTAGGCACTATTGTGTTGACTAAAAGCTATAATTGGAAACGTTGCTTGCTGTACCCAATCTGTGGAGTTATGTTTAATTAGCTTTTTTGACAGATGTATTTATTTATGATAAGATCAGGCATGCATGTAAAGTAATATAGAGGTGAAACTAACTAGCTAATGTGTTTTGCTGCTACATGTATCACAGTATTGAAGATTCTGTTCATGTATTAGAAAACGTACTACAGTCTCGAAACAGAATGCAGATAAAAATTGAAGGAAGTGAATACGGTACAACTTCTGCGAACGAGCTGAAAGATTTGAAGCGTGTACAGCATTTCCAGAGCCGTGTTGAAATCAGTTAATTTAGGGCTAACCTCGTGTCCATGCAATAATAATGTCTGATAAACTATTAGGATTATTAGCTACTTTTATAGGTTGTTACAATATAATCGTTCAAGGTGAAGACGATGAGGTGATTGCATCTCAAAAATCTCGTTTGATCTCATGAGATGGGTGTAGCTTTTCTTAGAAAATACCTGCGAGGCTGTCTCATTCAAAAAATCTCATGCAAAAAACAAGCATATACTTACATTCCACCCGCTCGTTGCGCAGCCGCCATAAAATCATTATAAACATTTATCGAATCGATAGTGTCATTTTCGCACATCATTTTATAAGTGATGATATTGTATGCGTTTTTTAGTCCCTCATCGGTTAATGCACCAGCACTAAATAATCTCAAAATTTGGTTAACAGTTAAAGATTCCATAGTGGCATGATGCTCTTCAAACAGAGCTAATTAACTAAACCAAGCGCACGCTTTTATAGTATTCTTTCAGATCCCGAGGCTAACTTCAAGGCTATCTTCAAAACCTATGACTAACTAACTTCAAGGCCAACTTGTTTCTCATGGTTAACAATTTTCTCAAG
Source organism: Vesta saturnalis (assembly GCA_036346205.1). Taxonomy (NCBI): domain Eukaryota; kingdom Metazoa; phylum Arthropoda; class Insecta; order Coleoptera; family Lampyridae; genus Vesta; species Vesta saturnalis. Next base: position 1,267,548 of record JARFJB010002002.1, on the reverse strand, counting down.
GTAGAATAAGTATGCTGTTGTAAAATAAGTTTCATAACTAACTTCAAGGCTAACTTCAAAGGCCAACTTGTTTCTCAAGGTAAAATAAGCATGATATTTATCTTCGAATGACCTGAAGGTGAAGTTAGGTAATAACATAATTTGTACATACGAAGCAAAAATTGGCATTAAAAGAAATGTAATAATTTTAATAACCTTTTTTTTATTTTAGCTAAGCGTTTCTATTATTCATTACGGTATAAACACTTATTGTTAAACTAGATCAGTCGTTTAACTTCATTGGAAAAAATAATTTTAATTAAAATGTAGAAAATACACTTAAAATCTTAAGACCTTTTAATTTTTCATGATTTTTTATTACAGGACAGTCTGATAGCAATCTTTAAATACACTTTTTTATTGTTATATTTCAGATTTTATGGAAATAATTAAAAAAGTCTATTCTGTCTGGACTGATTCTCATAATTAAGTTTTTAAAATCAAAGGTGTTAATCATCTTTTTAATATCAAGGGCGTTGTCTTCTTTTAATTGTATGATGCATTTACAGAAGCCCACTAGGTAAACATTCGGAAATACTACCTGACGTATTTTAATAACATTGCAATTAGGAATAGCGATAGCTCCATTAAAATGAAGCGTTAATTAACTTTTATATGAGTTCGAGGTAAATAAAAATGCCGTACCAAGCAATAGTGTTGTAAACTAGTGGAGGTCGTTATTAATTAAAAAAGTGTAATAACATTTTAAGGTGATTAGACATTCGTTTTATAATAATAATAAAAGCATATTACAAATTACATTGTAAAACAAAAAAAAACAGTTATCTATATCAGCATTACGAATCGTGTCAGGTAAAAAATTAATTTCTGATTGTTATCTCCGACACCAACAAATTCAAGAACGTGATCGATATGTTTTAAGTTAAACAAGTAATTAAGAAAAACACGCTAATAAAAGTAATATAGGAAAGTACAGTCAATGTGTACGTGATTATTATTATCTAATCAATTCCATAAATTATATCTGATAAACAAGTTCTAATAAATGTTAATAGTAAACACAAAATTAAATAAACTATCTTTTACATCATTTCCCAGAGGCTAAAAATAATTAATCAATAAAAATAAATAAAGATCATCATCATCTTAAAGCTATCAGATTAAGAATTTCCCTCAGGTTAAAAATAATTAATTAATAAAAATAATTAAAGATCATCATCATCTTATAAACTATCAGATTGAGAATTTCCCTAGGATAATTAATTAATAAAAATAATTAAAGATCATCATCTTATATTAATAAAAATAATTAAAAGATCACCATCTCAAAATAAGGGTAAAAAATACGGTCTCATACGTAAGCGTATAAAAAATAAGGGTTAAACCACGGCCTCACACGTGGATGTGAAAAATAGGGGTGAAATAAATACGTCCTACACGTACGCAAGTAAAAAATAATTAGGCTTGAAAAAGGACCTTCGAAAAGAAAGGGTTGAAAATACGGTCTCACACGTGGATGTGTAAAAATAGGGGTGAAAAAATACGTCCTACACGTAAGCGAGTAAAAATAAGGGTGGAAAATGCGGTCCCCCACGTGGCCGGTCTTGTGACATCATAATCCAAGATGGCGGCCAAGGTGTCCGTATTCTACTATTATATGTTCATCTTTATATCAGAAGTCAATGATTCGTATTTTGAAATTACAAGATTGTAAACAATGTGATATTATGTTCAAAACTGTTGAACTCTGTTAACAAAAGTAATACATAATACATTTGGTAACCATATTACCAAAATAGTTTCGAGGAAATACGTTTGTAAATCAATAGTTAAGAAACAATATTTGTACACACCGCTGGTTACAAGGTGGAATTCAATTGAAGACGTATGGCATTAACTGTGCAACTTTAATTAAAATACCTATCTTTATTATTCCTATATTCTTGAGTTCAGACTTCATATTTTGATTATACTCAATATATTTGAGAATTTCAGAAAAAATATAGAAAATTGTATAACTGGAAGTAACATAAAATAGGTCGATCGAGGATGAACAGTAACTTCATCTGAAGGCAACAAAACCATACCCAAAAATGAGTTAATCAGTTTCAAATAAAGTTTTTTTTTGTATACTATGATATGCATCGTGTAATGTGAAATAAATCGTAAATAACGAATGTACAAGTTTGCTTCGAATTACCGACAATTTGATTCCTCGTTATCGCCTGCAAATGTGTTTAATTGACCCATGTAAGGGTCATAATGTCATTAGGAGCGTGTATTTGCTACATAACTTAATTGATTTTCAATAAATTAGTAATTGTTCATGCTTAACTGCGTACAAAGATAATTTAATCCTTGCTTAAATAATCTATGACTATGTATCTCAAAGGACCATCTTTACACAAAGAAAAAATATATAATAGTACTACACGATTTCTGTTTAACATTGTTAGCTTACATTTAGATTTATTTAATTATCATTAGATATCACTAATGACAATTCTAAAATTGAGTGTTGTCATTAATGATTGTTAGGTAATTATAATACTCTTATCTTAAGTTAATGTTCATTTTAGGTTAGTTAACCATGAAATATTTATTAAGCTCTAAAAGGGTTAAGTCGTATTGGGTATGAACACATGCCGTGTAAGAAAGCTCTAAGTTTACATAGACATATTGTTGTTTTTAAGTGTGTATTAAAATAACTAGTTTTTATAAATGCTCCAAGAGCACGGACATAACGCAAATGTATTTAAAAAATAAATTACCAAGTTATTCTGTACGCTGAGTTTTAGATCCAAATTAAATTTCATCCCTTAGGGAGAAAAGCAATTTTAATGTTTTCCGTGATACATTTTACATGTTTGATGACTGAATATTTTATATTATACTTAACACTCTCACACTTTTAGCTAAAGCTAGTCCAACTAATGTAGGGTTGCAAACTACAAGTTGAAGGATCGTTTGCTATTTTTTTTTATTCGCATTATTGGATTAGTAAACACCATAAAAATGCTTTTTAGTTTCCAGATAACTTCATTTCAAAGTAAAAGACTGCTCAAAACAAACATAATTCTGTAACCAAATCTTGGAATAATGAAACTATGTATAACAAGAAAAAATAATAAGATAAGTAATAAAAAGAATATTTTATAAAATAAAAGTTACGTGTATGACTAAATTAAAATCGCTACAATAAAAGAGACAGTTATCAAAATCATAAACCTATTGCGGTTGTAGTACCATATTTATTAAGAAGGGTTAGAAACAAACTACATATAATTGAACTGCATTCATTAATTAGTCTCATTAAGAAAGAACATTTCTAGTTATTTGAGAAGTGGTTGTTACACTTTTAGTATTCTTAAACAAGTCTTAGACAAGTTCTTGGAGCATCTATAGTGAAGTGGAGGATGACAACAAGCTGCATTCCTAGACGTGCTGATATACAAGAAGAACGATGGACACCTTGGTCATACAGTGTACAGAGAAGTCACCCACACTACCAGATACCTCAACACCAAATCTCCTCATTATCCTCCGTAGCTGCAGTCTGTTGTAAAAACACTGGTGATGCGACTCGCGGACTTACTGTCAAAACGGAGGAGATGGAAACACTAACTACGGCACTTGTTCAAAATGGATTTACAATGGGGAATATCCCAAATGCCTCAAGAGTTTGTTATATCTACTAAAGGGCGTCACAAGCGACGATTAGAAGTCTCTTTTACGTTTGCCAAATTGTTAAAAAAAAATTGCAATACCTTGTAACAGCGTTCGACCCATTTTGACAATTTACATGCGCCATCATCTTCAGATGCATTTTTCTCGGAAAGGGTTGCGTCTAGTGACTTCAATAAAGTATACCTTTCTCAATTGCAAGACATAGTGAAACAGTTTTGTCAAGCTCAAAATGGCATACACCGTGGCACAAAAGAGTTATAATGTTTTTAAGGTCTACTAATCGTCGCTTGTGACGCCCTCTATGAGATACAACAAAATCGTTCATAAATTTGAATTTCCCATCGCAAGAAACCTCTGTGTGGCAAGTTTCATGAAATTAGCTCGAATTAGACGAAAGGTATTAAAGGAAATATGATTTATTTGTTCAACTCTGACACCCTGTAGCACGGTTATTATCAACTTTTGGACTAAGGTAAGGTTAGTTAAATCGGCTAAGGTAAGTATACACAATGCCGCTACCCAAGCCTTTTAGTTTATTGCTAAAATTTTGAAGAGCAGCGCATATAGCATGTATTACTTATATTATGTTTACAACTGTCTTTAAGGTTTTTCAAATCAGTTTTTATCTTAATTTCAAGAATTATCTTTTTATTTTTCTTTTTTATGCAAATTGGCCATATTGCTAACAGGAGCTGACAGTATCGTCATAATTAAGCTTTTTTTTACAAAAATCTGTTGATAACGATGCGTGTTTTATGAAGAGACTTTAAAAAATAAGTGAATATAATAACAAGAATTATATTTACCAACAATAAACATAAATGTAGTTGAATAGTTTGTATTCCATCGCTAAGCCTAGGCAGTCATCATCTAATAATAACAATAAAACTTATGTACAGGGTAACTATTTGATGAGGGATTGGTCGATTACTCCGTTATGACAGAGTACATCAAAAAAAGTTATTTACAAAAATTGTAGGCAACGCTGTGCCGATCTCTACGTGGTAACACAAACATACAATTTTTTTAATGGGACACCCTGTGCATTTTCTCATATTTAAATTTCTCTGATAATCCCTGTTCTTACAATACATAACTATACAGAGTATTTAAAGAGTTTTGACCATTTTTATATCGAAATCGCTATGAAATAAACATTATGTATATGGAGAAGTAATAAATAAACAATTGTTTATGTTACATAATAAGGTAAACAATATGTTCTAGTATTAAAACTAACTGTAACAAAAAACATTGACGAGTACACAGCGTGAGCCAAAAAAGAAATACGATTTTCTCAAATTGTTTAAATGTACCCCCCCTATATTTTACATTCTCAAAAGATTGTATTTGTTATACCCATTCATTTTTATGAAGCAGTCCCTATATCTAAATTCATTACTTTCCAAGATATTTTTAATATTCTTAAAATTTTAGGAATACATTAAATTTGTGTGACTAAGAATACTTGAATCTTTTGGATAATAATGTAACAAAATTATTTTTATACAATAAGCAATTAAAACATAACATAAACCATAACAGTATATAATGAAGGTAGGCAATTTCTAGATGAATGTGATTTAAATAGAATATTTCGCTTCACAATATAAGTTTAAAGTAAATGTTCAAAATGTCCACCTACAACGTCTATGCATCTTCGGGATACGTTTAACTTTCGGCTGCTGCTTCGTGTTTTTCGCATTGAGTTCAATACGAGTTAAACGTATCCCGAAGATAGCAAGTCGGACCTTGCCGAAACGTCGAGTAAACGGTCTCCTGGAGACTACTACAACACCAACGCGGGCCAGCACGCGAAACACCAATTCAACACATGAAGGACGCGGAATTTTAAAATTCAATATATATATATATATATATATATATATATATATATATATATATATATATATATATATATATATATATATATATATATATGATTCGTTCCGAACGAGTATTTGTATTTGTTATTAGTTTCAAACTATAGGATATTCGTTAGTACCCGATATCAGAAATGCAGTAAAGTTCAAGAAAACTGGACGTGATAAAACATAAATTTTGGAAGTTTTTATATTGTAAAGTTTTTCTTTGCGTATTTGAAGATATTTGAAATTATTACAAATGGTAATCGCATTTAGAATCCCTATTTGAGAACGAAATATAGTTTTGGTTTGTTTATCAGTAATAGATTGGAGTTCTAAATTAGGGTTTGGTAGATAGTGAAATCCCTTTCACTATTTTAATTGAGAGTTAATTAGTTCCTTTGTAAATAATGGTTGTTCGTATTTTCCTTAAATATCGTTAATCATAGTTATTGTCGTTATATGTTGTTGTAAAATTGTTATTTTGTATTCAAATGTAGTGCAAAAAGTGCACATTGCAGGTTTAAAAACGTTTAAGCTACAGGCTGGCGGAAATTATTTGACAAAATTCTGGTCTTCATACAAACAGTTTGGCTGTTATATACTAGGCCTTAAGGTCCACTGTCGAAAAGGCATCATTAACGAAGAGGATGTCGATTTCAATGATAATAGGCAGGTTGTTTTTATGATGCAATTTTTCTCGCTCGGCTCACGAAATTTCAGTTCGTTTTTGGTGCGGATTAAAATGTAAATCATGTATTGATATGATTGGTGGATTGAAATAAAAATCCAATGTGGCGAAAAGTGAAAGATGTGTGTATCAGTCCTAGTTTAAATGGTGTAGTATTAAATCCAATTACTGCGACCAACAGAAGTACGTAGCGGGTAGCATTTGTGTGGGAAGCGTGTCATGAAAATCCTTGTTGACAGAACTTCTGTTAGAGATAGTCTTCTCGGTCAACCCTGTTAAGGGATATTGAGTAGCTTCAACTAACACGTGATTAAAATATCCTAAAGTGTCTTTTGTCCAGAGGGGCATCGTTAAGCGTTCGTAAAAGAATCGGGTTAGGTGTTAGGACCTAGTGCTTTCAGTTATTTTTGGGAGTAGAGTCACCTTTTGTGCGGAGGAAATTAAGCATCAATTCCTAAATATTAAGACATTCAGGCTCACGGGTCTCTACTAACTAGAGAACTTGCTGTACATAAATAAGTTTCGCGTAATGATAATTTACATTCAATTGCATATAATTAGATTAAATTTAATATAATAAGCACCGTATAAATATAAACGTTAGTGTACCGTATAACCAACTGAAATATCCATCAAATGCTATACTTGGATTGAAGCAAGTTTACCTACTTCCACGAGGCGGTTTATTGTTTGAAAGTTTGAGTGTGGTTACGACGATGGTCAGGTTAGTAAAGCTGCTGCCAGAGTCCATCCTCTGGGTCCCCACCGTTTGATGTATAAAGAAAATGGGAAAATTTAAAGAGGTCAATTGATGAAAAGGCTTGATCAAATTTAATGTAATAACTTCCGTACCTATTATTGCTGTGTTGACAATTATCATAAAGTGTTTATTTTTTTGTATGTTCGAACGGTTGAATACGCTTTTATTGAGGATCGAATTTTCTAGTACTTTACTGTTTAATTTAGTTCAATCGTATTCATCCGTGAAATAATCAAATTTGTATGGGTTTTGTCTGTTGTGTTGACCACTTTGTATTGCATTTTTATATTACGGGTGCGTTGAAAATTGAGACGCTGATTATTTGTTATGAACATTTTATTTCGTAAAAGTAAAATTACAATAATTTAGAAATTGCAGGAAATTGGTATTAGCTAGTATCAATCCGATTTAATCAAGCATAGTAATTTAGTTATTGATGAAAGTTATGTAACGCCACAAGGTTGGGTACATTTGTGCTTGTTTTTTTTAAATATACATAATTAGGTTAATAAACTGGATGTTTCCTTTGGAGTGTATACTCAGCTGTGAATCCCATTTATTATTACGGCATTTTAATCACTTGCAATTTAGCTTTTTTAAACGAGATAATCTGTATAACGTCAAAGTAATAATCTGTGGAAAAGTATTGGTTCAGGCCATAGAAGTAAAAACGCTCGAAGGTTTGCCAATTGTTTATCTTATTAATCATTCTATTTAGAATTTAAATCAATTCTACATACATAAAGGCAAAGTTTGCATTGATTGGGGCTTGAATCTCGATAGCGCAGTTGGTTAGCGTGGTACTCTAGCAAAGTACAGGTCGTAGGTTCAAATCCTACTCGAGGAAAACTTTTTGTTTATATATTTAATAAAATTAAAAATAATTTTTGATATATAATTACTTTTGAACTTACTCGAACGTAACAAAACTTATAATAAATAATTTAATTGTTTATCTTGACTATAACGTAACATATAAAGAAAGGCGTTAATGCGTAATTTTAATAGTTTGGGTATATTTTGTTATGAGTTGATTGATATAACTTCAATTGGTTATACATTGGATTAAATTGTTTGTTTTTTCCTTCGAATTATAATTTTAAGATATAACGTAAGGTAGTGATAAAGTAAAGAGATCGAAGAAAAATTGATTGAGTTAGCTGAAGCACGATGTTTATATTACGGATTCGTGCAAATAGTGTTTTGTAGCCTTTCAAGTATAGCGTAGCATCCGCAGGTCCCTGGACCCACCGGTAATTACGATAACCAAATAAAGGGGTTACATGAGTATTTATACGAGCGTAACCTGCATAATTAGGCATTTCAATACCAATTGTCTTAATTTTTGATTGATATAACTTCAATTGGTTATAAATTGAATTAAATTATTTTTTTTGTAAGATATAACATAAAGTAGTGATAAAGTGAAGAGATCGAAGAACGACTGATTGAGTTAGCTGAAGCACCATACTATATTACGAACTCGTGCAAATGGTATTTTGTAACCTTTCTGGTATAGCGCAGCATCTGCAGGTTCTTGGTCCCACCTGTAATTACGATAACCAAGTAAACGAGTTATATAAGTGTTTATACCAGCAGTGAACCTGCATAATTAAGCATTTTAACACCGATTGTGTTAATTTCAAATACTCTGGCGCCCTTCCGGTTTATGGCAACCCTTACTGTGACTTTTACATGACAAGTTATCTTAATGTACGTAAAATTAGGTTAAGAATACACCCACCCCAACCAATGAGCACCGGCAATCTTTATTTTGTCTGTTCCAGTTCCATTTTCTATCATAACAGTAACATGAAAATACTGTGGATGGGAAAACATCTACATTGTCTCTAGCACAGCACTTCGGTAGTAAATCACACACCATAGCGCTTGAAAATAACAGAAATGGAACAAAAAGGACTATCCAAGAAGCCATCAAAATTTAGAAATAGGAACAAAATACATGGAAGTTAATACTCTCCAAGGAAACCCGCACCCTAGAAAAAATCATCTACACCAACAGCGCCCACAACTGGAAGAACATCAAGTAACACCGAGAAAACAGGAAAGGGTTACTTGAATCAGTGCAATTCTGGGGAGAAAACGAAGTAGCGATGTAAACAGATTTGAATAATACAGATAATCAGGTACTTCGTCAATGTACCATTATAGAAATGGAAGAGAAAGAAACTGAAACTGTGCCAGGTGCGTCTTTAGAGAAAGACAGACAGTGGTAACAAGTATATTGGAAGTAGAAGAAATGTTTGACCAAGGTCATGTAGCCTTGGAGGCAAATAAATATATTTCTGAAAACTTGACTCAACAAATTGAGGAGAATTTAGTAAGAGATGTAGGGGGTGCAGACATAGAAGAGGAGTTATCCCAACAAGGAAATGAAAAAATGACATTAGACTTGGGGCAGCATTCTTTAAATAATAGTGGGAATGAGTCGGATAAAGATGAATATGAAACAGTAACTAATTTAACTAAAAAGGGGGAAAACAGAAAACGTAGAAATTTAAGTACAATGTTACAGAAAGGAAAGTAATAAAACTTAATAAAATGAAAAAAGGTCATCCTGTTAAGTCTGGATGTGGGGAAAAATGCCAAAAAAGTGCAAGAAAAATATTAGTGAAGAAAGAAGAATAGATATAAATAATCAATTCTGGAACCTGAGCAGGGGTCAACAAATAAATTGTATGATGTCCTATACAAGCAAATCAAACGTTAAAGGTAAACAGCTGGGACAGAGAGTCGAAGATCCTGCACATTACCATACTTCTTAAAAAACCAAAATGGGGAATCCACAATAGTTTGTATAACATTGTTCCTTGCAACACTTGGTTTCCATCAAGATAACGACAAAATTCTCCAACGTTTGTGTAAATCTTCTGACGGGTCCTTGGTCACTCCAAAAGTTGATGGTCGACGAGGACAAATACGCCACAATAAAGTAGATCATAGTGTAATTGAAAGACACGTGGAGTCTTTCAAACCGTCTATTTCTCATTATGGTCGGGAGCATACCCCGAACAAACGTTATCTTCCGAGTGATTTAACGATTAAAGATATGTTTGCAGACTTTTAAAAAAATGCGTATTTCTATGACTTATTCGATCTGTCGTACAAAGATTACACATATCTTTTCTGAAAATAGGACACGAAGAATGTGAAATTTGCGAACATTTTAAGATTCGCCCTCATTCAGAAGAAACTATGTAAGATGACTGTGACGACTGCACGACACAGGAAATTTAGTATCCATATCAAGAAGGCTAATGCTGCTAGAGCTAAATACAAAGATCATGCCACTAAACCTCCTGACGACGGTGAAATTATCTATTCGGTTGACCTAGAGAAGATCATAATGTTACCTAGATGTGATAATTTCAAATCAGTAATATTGATTCAACGTCTTGTTGTATATAACGAGACATTCTCCCCAGTCGGCACCAAAAATAAAAATATTAATCCTGCGGCAGCTTTATGGCATGAAGCTATTCAAGGAAGAAGAATAAAAGACATCCTTAGCACATTTTATCAGTTTTTGTTAGCCATGCGAGATGCTAAGAAAATTATCCTGTGGGTAGACAACTGCACATCTCAAAATAAAAACTGGGCATTCTTTACGTTCTTGGTGTATGCAGTTAATTGTAATGAAATTACAGCAGATTAATTACTTTGAGCCTGGTCACACCTTTATGAGTGCAGATTCCTTTCATCACCAGGTGGAAAAGTCATTGAAAAAAATGAAAAGAGTTTACGACTTTGCCAATTTCAAATGTGCTACGCAAAATGCAAATTCCGGGATGGTTGACATCTTGGAAATGCAGCTACCTAACTTTTTTTATGGAAAGACCATTCGTCTCTTCATAAAATTAACGGAAGCAATTCTGAGAGCCCATACACCCATGATATGGTTCAAATTCAAGCTATTAAAGGTGCCATGTCTGTACTCTACAGAAAAGACTTCGATGGTCCCCAGATTGAAATTAACTTTTTAAATGCCAGAGTTACGAAGTCTGGAATACCAAAACCCATACACAAACAAGAACCAAAGGGCATATCAGAAATAAGGAGAAATAATATAATTTCGAAGCTTATTGAATTTGATAATTCAATCATGCCAAAAATTCGTTTGAATTTCTGGAGCAACCTACCCCTGTCTGACAACGGTACAGAAGAAAGAGACTCTTAAATACTCAAATTGTTACCAAGTATTGTTAACCAATATTAGCATTCAAGTTTAATAAATAAGTAAATGAAAACCTTTTTGTTAATAATAAAACCCACATTCTAACACATTGTCAGATACCACTTTCTAGCTTACTAATTACATACATTAAAATATGAAAAAAGGGGGGTAACTGCAGTTTTTTCGAAAAAAATAATTATATTAATTCGTAAGATTTAAAATCAAAAAGGGAATCTAAAAATACATACAGCCTCATTGTTACTTTCACTGTTCTGTAAAAAGAAATATCGTAACACCATATGCACTGTAGTTACCCCTTTGCGTTTAGTAGGGCAAATAATATATATATATATATATATATATATATATATATATATATATATATATATATATATATATGTATTAGGAGTTTATCGGCTATTTCACAGCTTATGCTTTTTGAGCGCGACGTTTCGGAAACGGACTCTGCTTCCGTCATCAGGCTTAGTCCTGAGGACTGTTTTCGCACTTGAGTCGAATTCATATGTTATATATAATTTTTTCCCAAGCACTTGATTACTCCCAGATTCGAACTTGGTACCTTTCACACCTTTACCGCTGAGCCACTGAGTAATCCAATACATATTTTTTAAAACTTATATATATATATATATATATATATATATATAAAACTTTTTCGTGGTTGCGCAGAAGTTTATTGCGCATGTTGCGCCGTAACTTCTTGCGCAGGTGTATTGCGCTTAAGCTCTTCGCGCGTTATTGGAATCCATATGGGTTTTATTTCTACACTAGCTTGGCTTATTGGATTTTCTGCTAGTGCGACGTATGTGGCTTCTTCCGACGAGTTGTGTTCTCGTCCTTTGCCACTATCTGTATGTTATCCCATTGGATGCGGTGGTCTTCATTCCAGACATGTTCGGCGATTTTTGATCTTTCTGTTTCGCCCTTACGGACGTTGTTAAGAACAATAAGCCAAGCCAGTGTAGAAATCAAACCCATGTGGATTCCAATAATGCGTGAAGAGCTTAAGCGCAATACACCTGCGCAAGAATCTACGGCGCAACATGCGCAATAAACTTCTGCGCAACCACGAAAAAGTTTATTAAATATATATATATATATATATATATATATATATATATATATATATATATATATAAGTTCTAAAAAATATATATTGGATTACTCAGTGGCGCAGCGGTAAAGGTGTCAGACTAGTAAGTGAAAGGTACCAAGTTCGAATCTGAGAGTAGTCAAGTACTTGGGAAAAAATTACATATAACGTATGAATTCGACTCAAGTGCGAAAACAGTCTTTCTCAGGATTAAGCCTGATGACGAAAGCAGAGTCCGCTTCCGAAACGTCGCGCTCAAAAAGCATTAACTGTGGAAATAGGAAATATATATATATATATATATATATATATATATATATATATATATATATATATATATATATATATATATCTGTGCCCGTAAAGTATGGAACAAATTAATTTTTTGTTTTACACTTAAGTTCATTTCTACTTTAAATTAAATCCAAGCAATAATTAAAACATTCACGAATACCATAAATATTGTAGTACTAAACTGTCACTGAACATCAATAAATTACTAAACAAATAATGACATTTCACAAAAAACTAGACGACTATGTTTTTTTGAATTGATAATAATTAATTTCTTTCATATTCTGTCTGCTAGACCACATGTACCAAACATGTAAGAAAACAGCTCATTTTTATTAATCTAATAATGTAACAAAACATTACAAACTACATTTAAACCAATTGCCGCTAGACAACAAGTATTTTTGATAATATTGTTAATTTAACTAATAAAGAATGTTATGCGTTACTTTATGAGCACACACAAAACTATTGTATTTTTGTCCACCCTGTACCAATTGGAATCAACATGTGATACAGTTTTGGAATCAGCTCAGCTAGAGCAATCCGAAAATTGAAACAAAATGGGGGTGTTCCATTTAAAAAAAATGGCGGTGACGTCATTACTCGAAAGTAATTCACCTTGTATATTAGATTATTATTTTAAAATACGGTAAATTAAAATCAAAAATCGACGTGTTTCAGGATTATTTCTTAAAATGGTCTGTTTAGCTAAAAATTAATTTGTTCCATACTTTACCGACACAGTGTATATGTATATATATATATATATATATATATATATATATATATATATATATATATATATATATATATATATATATATATATATATATATATATATATATATATATATATATATATATATATATATAATAATCCATCGTATAGGGTTCAGCAATGCTAGATTTTAGAGATTTAGTTTTTTCCAGTGTTTTAGTTTTCAAAAAGCATGTTTGACTTCTTACTGTACCTAACAAGGTTTACACTATTACACTTTAATATCAATATTTACATCATCTAAGGTATTAATTCATCCGTTTCTACACAATTTTCAATATTTCTAGCGAAACATACCTAAATATGTCAACTATGTGAATTATGAAGAAGTAACAAAATGTTTAATTCTATTTAGACCTACATCTCGACTGGCAAAATTCCCAAGTTTTATAATGTTTAGTGAACAAGTTGTACGTGCATTTGCCAAATATAAGACTTGTGTACGATTTAAATGCAATTATTCAAAAGTTATTGCTTTCATATTCGCACTAGAATAGCATCTAGAAGTATAAGTTCCAACACTTTAAAGTTTATATCACGATAAGTAGGAATAATTTATAACCCAACAGGTTTTAGAAAAGGTAAGTTGGATTCGGCCGGCTCAATGGCAGTAAAGCTTTGCGGAGTTTGACAGAAAAGCATGTTAAAAATTCATGACGACTGAGTTTTCACAAGTACCATGTTAATCTTAACTTTTGAACAAAATTTCTCTACATTCTTAAGGAAAATTGTAAAACTTACGCTTATTATCAAATATTATTTGGTTAACAAAGTTTAAAACCCGGTAAGTAAATTGTCTTAGCTTGAAATCTTTAATAGTTTTTTCGTAATTAGTGCGCTGTTTACACATTTCTTGGTGCGATGCCGTTATTTTTTACCCAAGGCGTAGCCGAGGGATAAAATATAAGGCCGCTTTGCGTACAAAATTTTTTGTAATCGTTTTCATAAAATTAGAAACAAATAAAATTTTGAAATATTTGATGTCAAATGTCAAATGAAATAAATGAACAAAAAAGTTTATATATTTAGTTATACACCACTTTTTTGTTTATGTATTAAAAGTAGCGATTACAAAAAGTTTACTTAAAAAATTGGGCCGAATATGATGCAGTTCAGAACTGTAAAAGTGAAATTGATCTAATAAAGGGTTGAGGTCGTTTGAAACGATATTAAAAATTAATAACGCTCACTCAAAATGTTTCAAATTTTGCTTTGTTAAAATTAAAACAATTCACAATTCATAACCAACTTCATACTAGCAACCAATAGGAATATTAAACAAGCAAAACACAAATAAATTTGACACGGAGCAACGGAAAAATAAATGATTGTTTAGAATTTCAAATTAAAACAAAAGTAAGTTCAATATTAAATAATTAAAATAAATCTTTAAAACAAAATACACGACATAAAAGGTTTGTAATATTAAGTCTTCGCATCGTTGCTAAAGAAAACCAATAATGTTGTATCAAGGTGAGAATTTAGGCAACTGTTATCTTTAGGCTTTTCTATAATTTATACATATTGTGTTGTCTCTGGGGTTTATATTGAAAAATACGAAAAACGAAAGACAAAATTGAACGCTTTATCCCTTAATTTAAATTTTTTTTTATTTTCTTGTTGAAATTTCCAAAAGGTATTAGTTGTAAAAATTCAATTTAGCAGGGTGCATATAATTAAACAAATCATATTTTGTAATCAATGTAAGTGGCGTAAAATCACACAACCCAAACTAAATGTATTTTACGATACAAAAAATTGTATTTTCCGTTATTAGAGACGTCTTGTGTAGCGAGATAAACTAGTATGCGCCTCACAGTCATTTTTTACTCCGACTAACACATTCTGTTTATCTTTAAACGTTATAAAACCAAAAATGAAATAGAGAAAATTCTGGAAATATTAATCTTAATTAATAAATGCTTGATCCATTATACGCCAGGATTAATTTTTTGGTGTTATAAAGAAAATCATGCTCTTTTATGTCTAGATGGTTTAAAATAAAATAAAAATACCTCATAAAATGCAACTTTGATCTTGACGTTTCAGGTGCAAAAGTGACGTTTGAAGATAATACGTATCTATGAGCTTAGGCAATGAAGTTTGACGATTTGGTCAGTAACCGGTATGCCCGCTATACTATTACTCAAGAGAACAATACAATTTCCTCGGATCGACCTGGCTACAAGGGGCGGTGAAGGTCGAAACAGACAGGCCCGGTTGCTGTGACTGTGCAAGGAATGAATGGCGAGTCGGTACGTGGATTGTTAGAGGTATGCATGATAAATAATTTGAAATTGCGAATGTCATGTACGAATGGCAGCTTGATATTCTGTGTGTATCGGAGACAAAGCGCAAAGGATGCTGTGGAGGTGGAGGATGGCATCCTAGCACTACGGTCTGCAGTTGAGACTGAAGTGCATGACGTAAAAGGAGTTGGGGTAATCGTAAGTGAAAGAGTACATGTGCTTCCATGGCAGATAGCCCCTCACACCATCACACCTTTAGTGAGAGCAGTATGTCGTTGTACAGAAAACTGCAAATTTCGTCTTTCTCCAGGATGTCTTCTAACTAATTTGCGACCATCACGAGCCCTTAAACAAAATCGAGATTCTTCACTAAAGATGACTTGACTCCATTGCACATTCCAATGTAACCTCTCGTTACACCATTTCCGCCGTGCAGTACGATGGTGTGGAGTTAGAGGTAAACAAAGCAACGGTCGGTATCATCTGAGCCCGATCGAATTCTCTGATACGTCGATCGTAAGGAGATTTAATGATCAGTTAATCCTCTGCATCTATCACCAATTTCCCTTGTTAATGAAAAACGATCCCGAAGAGCTATAAGCCGAAGAAAACGATCTTCACCATCAGTGGTGCATCTAGGACGTCCGGGACGCAAACCTCGTCGTTCCTCATTATTTTCTGACCACCTTCGCCAACATAAGGAAGTTGTGGCGACACTGTGTCCCACGCGAGCGGCAACATCAAGAATTGGTAATCCGGCTTCTTGTAGACCGATTATTCTGCCACGTTCAAACTCGGTTAACTGATTGAAATTTGCACGATTTTGTTCAGGAGGCATTATTTCAACTTTAATGTGTTTAATTATTAAGATTACAAATACGCTTAACATTGTTAAGTACCTAATGTTAAATGAAAAGGAAAAGTTTCTGTTTCATTGTCGATCACTACTTGATTAATCTCTATTGTATCTTGCTGAAATTTCATAGTTTCTTAATAGGAATAAAATACACCTTTTCATAAAAATACATCAGCGTTTACTGGGTGTTCATTTATTTATAGAGGCCAGTATACATAGCAAATAGGAAATCTGGTGAGAGACACAAAAGTAATGCGCTTATCGGAGTATCGATCGTTTTGGTTGTATCGAGAGTGTGTTTAGGGCAAAAGTGAGTTTGAAGAAGGAAATCAAACGTAGTCCAGGGTAGATAAACTAGTAGATAATGGTGCGAGAACCAATATGCAGATGCTGTGAGTAAAGAGTTGAATGTGAATGAAAAAATGTGCTTGATGGAATGAATCGCAAATCGCAAATGCGAGCAACAAAATAGTATGGGACGATTGTGAGTGAGGAAATGTTGGCAGGAATATTTCGGAAAGCTGTACAGCGGTGAGGAAAGTAAGGCGGGAGGGTTAAATAAGGAGAATGTAGAAGGAATTGAGAATGAATCTGAGAAGGATATTGGGATAAATGAGGTAGAGAAAACGGTAAGAAGGTTGAAAAACGGTTATACTTTAATATTGAGCAAGGAGTGGCACAAGGCTGTGTGAAGTCAAATAAATAAGAAGCAGGGTTTGTTTTGCCTACCCCGCAAAGGAATGTCGTTCCGTTTCCAAGGTCTTGTGGACCTAGGCGTATAAACTACATAAGTTTTAAAAAGGACATTTCGCTGCAGCGCCTCATATTATACAGTTTTACTATATTTTTATAATTTCGTGTAAACGATTACAAAATTCATCACTCGTGCGCTGTTACATTTGTTGTGCTTTGCAACGTATTTTCTATTTCTTTCAAGTTAGGTGGCGTGCAATTCATTCCCTATGACATTTTGTACATTGAGAAAAATACTTAATGCTGTTCTGCAGGTTTATACTGCCTATATTAAGCAATACAACCTTTGGTCCACTAACACCAACTAGAAATTCAGACCTGATCACTGATCAACAGAGATTTTGGTTCTCAAACAAAACTAGGTAATCTGTATATAACCTCTCTTCCTGAATTCAAATCTGTTTTCAGATTTTTTCTATCACGTGTCGTTTTTGAAATATATGCATTTGAAGTTTCACTATTATAGTATAATTACGTACATAACGGAATTACCTATTAGCGATAAGAATTATGTAATTACATTCTGCATTTATGTTAGAAAGCTATTAATACATGTTAATTAACATTAATACAGGTATGTCGCTTAATAAATATTTGTAAATATTATTCATCTTTCCATAAATTAGATCATTTATATACCGACGTCTTCAGTGTTAGTATTGTTCCGTAGAGTGACAAGTGAGCGAAGAAAATTTCTTGTATTTCTTGTGTTTTGGGTGATAGTACTTAACTTTAAAAGCATTAATCATGTCCCGTAAATGTCCAAAGGATCCGGACAGTTTTTGTTATGTTTGTGGAGAGTTTACTGCTAAACATTAAAAACGATGTTTTACTCCGCAAATACGAAGAGCTTATCATCTGTACTTTGGATGTAGAGTTGGAGATCAAGACAAACAATGGGCACCACATATTTGTTGTGTTTCTTGTGCAAATCGTCTTCGACAGTGGATAAAAGGTTCCCGTTCATGTATGCCCTTTGCAGTACCTATGATATGGAGGGAACAAAAGGATCATCTAACCGACTGTTACTTCTGCATAAGAAAGATGCAGGCTTATCTGCAAAAAATAAAAAATCTGTGGTTTATCCTAATTTAACATCGGCGATAAGACCCGTTGGCCATTGTGATGATCCTCCCGCGCCTATGCCACCACAAACATTTGAAGAATGTGATGAAGTGCATGATGACATTCCTTCCAGCACTGATCCAGAATTTATTGCTGAAGATTCCACTGAGCCACATTTGATTACACAGGCACAACTAAACGATTTAGTTCGTGATTTGAACTTAAGTAAAAGCAAAGCCGGGTTACTTGGCTCCAGATTGCAAAGTTGGGGTTTATTGGAATACAGTACCAAAATTAGTCATTTCCGTAACCGCGAGAAGAAATTTTCTGAATTTTATTCTGTGGAGGACAATCTTACCTACTGCAGTGATGTTGACGGTTTGATTAAAGGCTTTGGACGTAAACACAAACCCGAAGAATGGCGACTGTTTATTGATGATTCTAAATTTAGTTTGAAAGCAGTTCTACTGTATAATGGCAATACGTTGCCCTCAGTTCCCATGGCATATTCAGTTCACCTAAGGGAATCTTAGGAAACTATGAAATGCCTATTAACGCGCATAGACTATAAACGATGCGAGTGGAAAATATGTGGAGATCTGAAAGTTATAGCTTTGTTATTAGGAATGCAACTGGGATTCACAAAATACAGTTGCTTTTTGTGCGAATGCGACAGTCGCGCTAAATTGCAGCATTATATTGTGAAAAGTTGGCCAAGTAGACAGATGATTGTTGGAGAAAAAAATGTTTTACATGAAAGTCTTGTGGATAGAAACAATATCTATTTGCCCCCTTTGCATATAAAGTTAGGGCTGATTAAGAACTTTGTAAAAGGTATGAATCGTGACGGAAGAGCTTTCCATATATAAAAAACAAGTTTCCAAAAGTCAGCGAAGCCAAGATAAAGGAGGGCATATTTGTGGGTCCCCAAATTCGACAACTAATGAATGACAGCGGTTTCGGTACGGTTCTGCAAGGAAAAGAAAAGGTGGCGTGGAATTGTTTCAAATCTGTAGTAATCGGCTTCCTGGGAAATAACAAAGTGAACAATTTCGAGAACCTCGTCGATGAAATGTTGACAGCTTACCATGACATGGGATGTAATATGTCGCTAAAAATGCATTATTTACACTCTCATTTGGATTTTTTCCCAAGCAATTTGGGAGCTGTAAGTGACGAGCATGGTGAGCGTTTCCATCAAGACCTTGCAACGTTGGAAGATGGGATGCGAATATCTTGGGTGATTATTGTTGGTCATTGTTTAGAGAAGACGCTAATACATCGTTACACAAAATAAAACTGTCAAATAAAACATTTTAATGGTTATTATGTACATTTTATTATATTAAATGCATGCAATTACTTTAGCGTTTTATTTCTGCACAAAAACATGTTTTTCTATGAAACTATACGTGCTAACGAAAAACCAAAAGCAGATTCGGATTCAGCATAAAAAAATGAATCAAGATCACCTATTTATAACTAGGAACCAGAAAAAAACTTTAAATCTGTTGATCAGTGAATCGTTCTAAGTGACTGTCGTAGAAAATAAACCTTGTTCATTGCAGCTGCAAGTTTAAACGTATTACGTTATCGTTTTGTTTGTAAATACAATTACGTTAATTTGTCATTTACGCATATTTTTTACTAACGATTTTTATGCATTTAATTATAGTTCTATAGGGTTATAACACTATTTTTTTTATTGAAGTTATTGCATTAAAAATATAGCCAACCTACAGTAAGCAAAGCTACTTTTAATTTTGTTAATAACTTCGTCGTATAGAATGCACTAGCAAAATACTCGTGCTTCGAAATGGTATGAATTTTCTAAGTCTAATGGTCTGACATGGGCGTTGAATTTCAACCCTTATTTCCCACCTTCTGATATTGGTTCTCAAACTCAAACTTCTCTGAGATGTGTTTGCTATCTCAAGGAACAGAACCATCTTCATTTTACCCTATTTCCTCCCCTGTAACACTTTTCTGAACTGAATTCGTAAACTCTAAATTCATAAAAATAGAAATGGCTTTTTCTAGTCTCACCTAGTAGTAATTTTCTACTAACTCAAGACGTTGTAAACCTAAATTTGAATGGAAAAATTAGAGATTGGCAAACTTGTCGATGAAAAGCAATAAAAGTGTTTTTGAACTGAAAAGTATTGAATGTTGTTAAATCGATTCCCATTTATGCAACCAATTCCGAAATCTCATCTCGTAGTTAAGAAACGTGACCATCGTATCTGTAAGGAAATCAAGTCTACACTAGACAAAATAAAAATTCTTACTTTTTCTAATACTGAAAATTTAATAAGTGAACATTGTCGTTTTCTGATTACACCACTTCTGTTAGATAAACCTCCTTCACATAGTAAGTTCATTTCGGTTAGCAAATCGCATGAACCGCCTTCGCTTTCTTTGAATGGTACTTCTACACAATCTTTCTTCATGCGTCTTTGTTTCAATTGCTTATTACCGGGATATATTGTCTTAGACTGTTCGTCATACCGGAAATGTCAGACCTGTGATACTAAACATCACACTTTATTACATATTTCGACTCGGAAATTTAGTCCAATCGCTGCCATTATCGGGTCGGTCCAAACAGGTAAGTTCCTGTAGCAGTCGTTGTTCAGTCGCATTCATGTAATCTAGTTGCCCGTCTGCATCATTGGATACCATTATTTGAGAAATTCAAGACAAATTTTTCATATTTGTTTCATATCGCAAGAGTTTTGATTGGCTCTGGAAGTCAAGCCTTTTACATTACATCTAACTTTAGTCAACATGATTAAATTGTCCAAATAAACTCATTCTATTTCAATTTGTGGATTAGGACATATCGCTAGAAATCTGTGTGTACTATCACTTCGGGAATTCGACTTAGAGACTCTACAGCCCCAAATTTCGAATTTGAAAGTTTCGCATTCCTAATTTTTGCCTACCTTGTAGAATTAGATTAACTGAATGCTTCTGGTATAAATTACTTTCAGTTCGAATATTGTTATAAACTGATGAATTTTCACTTACCGCTCGCACTGGCTAAGATACGGTTTCTCGTATTTCCTTCTTAAAACGGTATTTTGGATCCTGTAAAATTTACAATTCCACAAGTCGTACAATGATTGTTTTCGTCACTTCAGGTGAAATTATAAATAGTTATGGAATATTGAGGAAGTACCTTCTAAACCATTAGTCGCCCTTAACTTTCTGAATGTTAATTGAAGGAATCATTGCATAGGGAAATCTCTTGTCGATGCCTATGCCTACCTTTGATGATTCCACTAATATTGAAATCGCCACCTTCTCTATTTAGAGAAAAGCCTCGTACCACCACACTTGAAATCTTTGTACATGCATGATTTCTTGGATACTGGTCACATGACGGAAATGACTACCACCCTATTGACAATAGTTGCTACTACATTCCGCATCAACAGGTCTACCAATCTCTTGAAAAACGACAAAAATTCTGTTGTGTTTAAGCTTTGGCCAAAGCTTCAAATCCGAAATCCTTTAATAATACATTTCTCGTTGAGCAAAATGTCATCGTAGAATTGCTACTGCCATTTACAATCCAACAAATAGCTTTTACTTGAGACGTTTATAAAATGCAACGTCAAATTCGTATAGTTCTGAAGAAAAATACTAACTCATTCGATAGAGATCATTAACCGATGATCCAATAATCACCTACCAATTAAACGCGGTCACTTGTGGCATTACTTTTTTGGCTTTTTTCATTCTCTTCGAATAAGTAGAGCTTGGTCATGGCCAATTTTCTTTGGAAGAAGATACTCGTATTAACCTTTAAGAAACATGTGTTTTACGATTAGAAGAAATGTTTTCTCTGCAATTCCAATAAGTGGGCATCGCATGAATTTATCAGATTTTGTTCCAGTGGAACATCAACAACTTCCCACTCTTTCATTCGATGGTAAATCGATCAGCACTGTGAAGATTCTTGGTCTACAGTGGCATTTGGTCGTTGATACTTTTTGGTTTTTCTTTAACATACCTTATTCGAAACGCCCGTTCTTAGAATTAGCTCAGTCTTTTCTCACCAAATATTTTTCGATAAACTTTTCATTCAAAAAATGTAGTTACTATTGAAGTTGTTTCGCAATGAAACCAGTGAAAATCTGAGTAACTTGCACTTCGCTTCAGTTGCGTGAATTGATTCCTAATGCATCCTTCTCGTGCGCATTACATGGTTTTAGTGACGCGTCGAAGGATGCTTACGCGGCTGTCATATATTTCTGTTTTTCTCTTCTGATGGAAAATTTGCTACTCGTTTCATAAGTCACATTTATAGAAATATGATCAAAATATAACATGTTATTAAATTATTTAGGTATGAAACTGTTAAAAATCAAGTAGACATTCAAACATAAAAACAACGATTTTCTTAAACACTAGCCTACCCTATGTCCAGATAGAGACATCGCCATTACTAAATCCTTATCTCTGTAAAAATATTTCAACGGGCAATAAAACTTATATTCTTAACAGTAAAGTTTTGATCCTTTTAATCGTACTACTAATCAGAGACGTGTTTCGGAATATCTTCCAATTTTCCTTTATTTACTTTAACCCGTTTTGAGTTTAACCTTGTGTGAATGCATGACTTACCTGTACTGTTGTAGTTGGTGGCCCTTGGTTTTGAGTCCCTCAGGATTGGCGTTTAAACGACTTAGTATTTTGTGAATAATAAACTAATATGAACCAGACCGGTTATAAACGGTTTTATTACACAAATTGGTGTAAAATAAATTAAATCCTATGTAACAAATGAAATAAACTTGAGATATTCTGGATAAACAATAAAATAAAAGTAATTCTAGTTGGGCCTGTTGTTACCGCTGCTAGGGACGCCGCTGGTGGGTTATTTACTCAGCGTTTGGGTCTCTCTCTATGAGTGAAACTGGAAAATAGCTAATTACCCAGATGTGTTTACACATGGAATACATTCATTAAAAAATGTTAGTTAAAACGGTGTGTATTATGTGTATATTGGTGATATGATTTAGAGGTTGCACAGGAGGCGGCAACAGGTGAGTGAGTTTGCTATTATTCTAATTAGGTAGGCAGCTGAGGTTATGATAAGGACAATGTGGTTTTGAAATTGGGGGCTTCTGAACCAGGTATATTTGATTAGTTTGGGATCACTTAGGTATGTCTGAATGCCGTAAAATGCAGTTAGGTGTATTTTGATGATAGAGGAATGAGCTGGACTGGTATCCAGGATATATACTGGGTGAAGGGAATATCGACTTTAATTGTAATGATACTCAGGTAGTGTTGCTAATTATGTAATTCGTGGATACGAGAGCGTGCACGTAAGGATTAGGAGTACTCACGTTATTAAAGTGTAATTAAGGACACGGGAAATCGTATTCGAAGCCTAACTGCCGGCAACGATTAGAGGGGCATTTCGGTTTCAAGGGGGTTGGTCTGAGTAAAAGTAGTTAGATGTTCGGGGCAGGACCTCCGTTGAAATAACTACGTCGTTGGGAATAATTTAAAAGCCCACCTCGGTGCAAATTACAGCCAAGATGTTCGTTTGAATTATAATACTTTTCCCTTTTGTTGAGGTTGATTGTATTGTGAAGAGAGATTCTGGTGTGTCACAATACTCAGTACTACGGGACGTCGCCTCCGGCAAGCTAATTACTACGTACCCTAGGCACGTTTACATACCGTACTCTGTGCTAATAGCAGCCAAAACAGTTTTACACAAACGTGTCTCCGAAAAGGGTAGTTATAATAAGGTGGAATGAAATAACGTAAGTAATGAATGATTGATGTGTGTGAAGAGGTGGTCGGTTTGGTTATTTAATTAGGGAGACTGGTTTATGTACAATTCTTTTTTGGTTTAATAGAGTAATTGTATTTTTTTTGTTTGAAGTTTATACTTTGGTTTTATTGTGTTGTTATTATCTTAGCTTAGAATAAGTGTAAATATTTAGAACTGTTAGATCAATATATGTACAAAACCTTTTTTTGTTTGTTCGTCAGTGTGGAACCCTATTTAAAAGAATTCACGCCAAACCTTCAATTTCCAGCTATAGCCCAGATAGAGCATAGCAAAAGTAAACGTAGCCTGTTAGGGGTTTAAACAGATTAAATTCATATCACTGCGCGAACGCTGTCGGAGACCGCTTAAAACAATAAGTAACATTCCTCATTAACACTACCAATTATCACCCACATGGAGAACTTTCATAAAAAAGATCTAATTAATTATTAGTATTAAAAACACTTATATGATTCCGATTCGCAGGTTTATGTAAAGTCACGAACCGATGTAATTCTCTGCTACTGTAATACGGAAGCACGGGGGGGGCTTGTGTTCTGTGCGCCAGTAAGTAAATTAGTACACTACATTTATCTCAGATCTTTTGTATTAGTTATTTGCGTTTCATTTTTATTCTTATTCTCTGAAAAGTTATGTTAGTGTCAACTGTTAGTACATGTGAATACTGAAAACGAATAGTAAATCTGGTAACAAACCATAACTGTAAATTACATAAATGTAGTTGCATGTCAATGCAATGCATGGCAATAATTGAGATTGATTCAAAATGCGAATTTAAGCGTTATTGTAATATTAATAAAGCACTATTCAAATATATGTTACAAAATGTTAATTATATGATATCCTGCGAAATCTAATTAACAGATATTTCTATTCTGTAACATTATCTAGTTTGTAAGTAGTTAATTGGTACAAAGTTGTATGCCACACAAATGTGTGGGAATTA
Source organism: Vesta saturnalis (assembly GCA_036346205.1). Classification (NCBI taxonomy): domain Eukaryota; kingdom Metazoa; phylum Arthropoda; class Insecta; order Coleoptera; family Lampyridae; genus Vesta; species Vesta saturnalis. The sequence goes on along the minus strand of JARFJB010002002.1, from coordinate 1,242,475 downwards.
AGATCTTATTCTATAAATGTATCACAATCTTCTTCATTAGTCGAACGGAAGTTAGAACACCACTGGAACATTGCTGATTCGAATAGAAGATGAGAAAACATTAAATTCCCATTAATTCATAAAATAGCTCAATTTAGTTGATTAGTACGTCTTTAAAAGTTATAAATGCTTATATCCGAAAATTCCATATAGAGAAAACATTTTTTTTTCTTGAAAATACTACGAAGTTTAATATTCCTAAAAATAAATTGGTCTTAGTTGTATTTAAATTTAATACCAATTGGGAGTAAAATTGTGAAGAAATTTAGTATTAAATTATACATTTGAAATGTATTAATGAACACGCAGAATTCAATCTGCTTTTGGTTTATTTCATAACTAAGTTCCGTTTGCAATTTACTAACAGCTAACAATCAATTGACATTTGAAATAATTTTCTTGATATCTGAAATTGCGACTTTTAGTCAATATTTTCAAGCAAAATCGTTTATGTTTTTTTTAATAAATAAGTAATATGCTAGAGGTTTATGTTACTTGTGAAAAAGGCAGATTATTACATAATTAACAAATGATATAAATTTCATTGGTAAGAAAAAACCTGATGTGGCCAACACATAACTTTCTTATTCTTATTGTGGTACTAATATTTTTAACTGATTAATATTTGCCTCATATTAAATGTATAAAACACATGTAATCAAGTAAACATATACACACGTATTAAAATGTTTGTATTGTAAAAAAGTCATGCATGTTATATGAAGAATATCTGGCTAAATTTATTTATTTATCAAACGCTTTTCTCTTTAGATGTATAATACAATATACATAAACCTCGATTCGATAATCACTTCAATACAAAATACCCAATTTTATCTATATTCATTATATTCATCGTTTGTCAAATATGAAAATCAAGATTATACTAAAAATAGTATATTACATTACTAGTATGGAAAGTGACCCATTTCACACGAGTGGGAGATTGTCGCACGTTGTGTGTGTGTGTGCGTGTGTGCGTGTGTGCGTGTGTGCGTGAGTGCGTGTGTGCGTGTGTGCGTGTGTGCGTGTGTGCGTGTGTGCGTGTGTGCGTGTGTGCGTGTGTGCGTGTGTGCGCGAGTGCGCGAGTGCGCGAGTGCGCGTGTGCGCGTGTGCGTGTGGGTGTACGTGTCCGTATGCCCATGAGTATGTGAGTGTGTGAGTGTGTGAGTGTGTGTGTGTGAGTGTGTGAGTGTGTGAGTGTGTGAGTGTGTGAGTGTGTGAGTGTGAGTGTGTGGTGTGAGTGTGTGAGTGTGTGAGTGTGTGGTGTGGGTGTGAGTGTGTGAGTGTGTTGTGAGTGTGTGAGTGTGTGAGATTGTGAGTGTGTGAGTGTGTGAGTGTGTGATTGAGTGAGTGTGTGAGTGTGTGAGTGTGTGAGTGTGTGAGTGTGTGTGTGTGAGTGTGAGTGTGTGTGAGTTGTGAGTGTGTGAGTGTGTGAGTGTGTGGTGTGAGGTGTTGTGAGGTGTGTGTGATGTGTGAGTTTGTGTGAGTGTGTGAGTGTGAGTGTGAGTGTGTGAGTGTGAGTGTGTGAGGTGTGAGTGTGTTGAGTGTTGAGTGTGTGAGTGTGTGAGTGTGTGATGTGAGTGTGAGTGTGTGGAGTGTGTGAGTGTAGTGTGAGTGTGTGAGTGTGTGGAGTGTGTGAGTGGTGTGAGTGTGTGAGTGTTGGTGTGATGTGAGTGTGTGAGTGTGTGAGGTGTATGTGGTGTGTGTGTGTGAGGTGTGTGAGTGTGTGAGTGTGTGAGTGTGTGAGTGTGTGAGGTGTGAGGGTGTGTGAGTGTGGTGTGTGAGTGTGTGAGTGTGGAGTGTGTGAGTGTGAGTGTGTGGTGTGTGAGTGTGTGTGTGGTGAGTGTGTGAGTTGTGTGAGTGTGTGTGTGAGTGTGTGTGAGTGTGAGTGTGTAGTGTGTGATGTGTGTGATGTGTGAGTGTGTGTGTGTGTGAGTGTGTGAGTGTGTGTGTGTGAGTGTGAGTGTGGTGGTGTGAGTGTGTGTGTGGGTGGTGGTGTGAGTGTAGTGTGGTGTGTGGTATGTGTGATGTGTGTGTGTGATTGTGTGTGTGTGTGTGTGTGGTGTGGTGTGTGTGTGTGTGAGTGTGGGGTGTGTGTACGTTGCGTGTGGTGTGAGTGTGCGTGTGCATCTGTGTGTGTGTGTGTGTGTAGTGTGTGTGTGTGTGTGTGTAGTGTGTGTGTGTGTGTGTGTGTGTGTGTGTGTACGTCTGCTGTGTGGTGTGAGTGTGTGATCTGTGTGTCGTGTGTGTGGTAGTGTGGTGTGTGATGTGTGTGTGTGTGTGTGTGTGTGTGTGGTGTTGTGTGTGTGTGTGTGTGTGTGTGTGTGTGTGTGTGTATGTGTGTGTGTGTGTACGTCTGCGTGTGCGTGTGCGTGTGCGTATGCGTGTGTTTGTGTGCGCGTGTGCGTGTGTGAGTGTGTGAGTCTCTGCATTTTAATCAAATTAGTTGTTGTTCTTTAGCAATCAATATTTCTAAGCTATTTATTTTCATTATGTAATTTAACGATACCTTTCACTATTTTGAGATGACACTTATTCATAACCGTTATTTTTAGTTGGTTGGTAAAATAAATATAAAATTACATAAATTTGCTATGGGAAACATTGAACCGTTGGAAGTTGATTGCATATCGTGCGACTCGCAATTATTCTCAATCATTTGTAGCTGGTTATTCTCCAAATTAAGGTTGTCATTACTGTATCCAATGCCTCTTAAATACTTTATAAATGGTTATTAAGAGAACCTATTAGAATGGTATTGTATCAATAATAATACCCGTATAGTTTTATGAAGTTGGCTTTGCTATAAAAAACAGCTCAGGAAAATAGTAAACTAAAATTTAGTTTCTCGTATACACCGTACAATAGTATAAATTGAACATTTTTCTTTATAAGATTAAACCACGCTTTAAACATTCCAAGAGACAACAAGATGTTCCACGAAGGTTAGCAATACAACAATTCTGTTAGTATATTATATTACTGTAATTGCAGAATGACCAGAAATGTTGGAATTAGAATACAGACAAAACATCAACAGAATTCACATACCTTAATTTAAAGCCAAACGTTCAATAAAGTGTCATATAAAGCCCTGGTGATCTTTGCAGGATCCGACGAATATCCTAGAACAAAATGCACCATAAATATTTTATAATCCTGTGTTTTATATCAAAAGCATTTTGAAATTTAATACACAAATATTTTATTCAAATTTCAAACGCTGTGTGTGTGTGTGTGTATATATATATATATATATATATATATATATATATATATATATATATATATATATATATATATATTCTTTCATATTGAAATTTTCATCCAAACATAAGCTAATTTACAACACAGTATATTTTATACTTTGTAATGTTTAGCTTTGATATAAAGTCATAGCCTTTTGGTTTAGACAGTACAGAAACCACTGATGCGTCCCCAACGTTTCTAGAATCCTACGATTAAAATCATAAAGTTGTGAAGTTACTACACACAATAGGTCTTTAGGGGCTTATATGAAGCTTTTGTGGTTATTCCTTAGTGCTTCCTTCACACAACTGTGTTAAACGAAAAAATAATTTAAAAAGTAATGTAATAAGGAGGCACTATCTTAAATTGCGCCAAATCTTAACACAACATATACTTACATGTAAATCAGTTTATTTTGAAGTTTAATAAGTGTAAAACGAGGAAGAAATCTTTAGAGAAAATGGGTTTTATATCGTATTCGCTAAGAGAAATTTTAAGTTTACGTTAATTTAGACATGAACTGTATTTACTTAGCCAACAAACATTTATATGCTATTTATACTTTGTTGAGCCATTGAATATGGCTGAGCTTTGTTAAGAAAACTAAGCGGGCTATTCTGTTACATTATAACTACCTAGATTTATATAAATTTGTTTGAAACTTGTGGACGCTAACATTTTCCGTTGTTACAATAACAAAACAAATAAAGTAAAAGTTGAGACAGGTAAACATGTAATATTATACGGTGCACTAATTATAATTAGTTTCACGTAGCAACATCTCCTAAACTACACTTAATTAACAAATTTTAATCAATTTAGGTTAAGCTTTACACAAAGTAGGTTAAGTTTCACAAAAATTGTTAATGAGGAAACGTAATTACACCAATTTTCTCTATGTCTATAATTTTATATGAGATTCTACAACGTTTTAACCCATTTCTAACCCTTACATACAATAATTTCTTATAGTTGAATAGTACAAGACAGTGTATGTGAGATAAAAGTACAAAAGATCATATCAACCAATTTCATACAGTTTATGTTTTGGGTAAAGTACTTAGTATTCTCTAAAAAAGGGAAATGTAGACACAGCAAGCTAGAGCACTTTACGTTTGTCTTATCTAAGTTATACCTTGCAATATTACGCACTCTTACTGCATGTTAAAAATTTTAATGTTTCTCGAAGCTGATGTTTAAATAGGTTTATATCCTCTTTTTAGCGAAGTTATAAAGAAGCATTCAAGTCAAGAAAAATTATCAATGATATTATGCTAATTTTAAATAATTACTTGAAAGCGTAAAGACATTAAATACATACTATACCGATTTTCACGAGCCAGGGCAGTTTCGCCATAACTAACTTTGTTTCATTAAATCATAACCACCTTTAGAACCCACCTATTGTCCACGAAAGGATGCAGATAGAAACTGATTTAGGTTGGCAATTCTGTCCAGTGTTGTCAAGCATTTCTTTTGCCAAAATTAGAGAACGTTGGTTATCGTAATTATAACGGTTGAAAAATAATATCCTGTAAATGGAGGTTATGAAGTATTAGTGAAATGAGAATTAAATTAATATACGTACAAAACAAATTGATTTCATGTTTACGGGTTTACTCTTTCTACTAAATTTGCTTATTCAATACCGTATGTCCATTTCGTCAAATGCAGTACGAATGTTCACCATCCTTATTTAATTTACTATTTTATGTGAGAAGTCAGTATAAACGAATTGGATAGCTAAATTCATAAATTAATGACGTAGCGGTAACACTCCAGGCGAGGATAATATAAGACTGTATATAAATCCCAGTGCAACCATTAAAATTTAATTCTTAAGTGTTGGCAACAGTTTGCAGGGTTGAGCGATTTATCATAAATGATTTACGAATGATTGATTTGTGTCATCCACTGATTATAAATCTAGAAGTCGACGATGATACAGATGATGAGTACGTAACACTCCAGACGAGGATAATATAAGGCTGTGTATAAATCCCAGTGCAACCATTAAAATTTAATTCTTAAGTGTTGGCAACAGTTTGCAGGGTTGAGCGATTTATCATAAATGATTTACGAACGATTGATTTGTGCCATCCACTGATTATAAATCTAGAAGTCGACGATGATACAGATGATGAGTACGTAAGTGATGAATTCTCTTTAAATTAAATGTGAATATATGTTATGTTTATCAATTTATTCTCATTTCTTGTTAATACACGTTTTTAAATTTATATTAATGAACCCAATTCACAAGGTGTATTCTAGAACGACAAGACTTGTGAGGAATAATTTTGTCTTTGGATTATCCTATTATAAAATTATGAAATATATTGCTTTCTATACATGAAACGGTGTGAAAGAACGGTGTAAGTCCAAAATTCGTAATTTCGAAACGAAAAAAACTGATTCATTTGTAAACTAACGAAAAATATTACTACCTGGCAACAGTGAATCAGCTTGTTGTATGACGTCATTTTAAACTTATCGTAAAAATACTTATACCGAATGCCCACGAGATCACTTTCCGGCTGCCATTTTTTTATTTATCTATCGATTTAAATGAAACTTGGCAGGATTGTTACTCTAACCAAACGTCATTTTTAGGAATTTTTGACAAGCATTTCCGACTTCCGGTTTCACCGGAAATGACGTTAACTTTTGATTTTTAAATGACACCCCCTGTATATTTTTAGTTTTCGGATTCTGGAGGTCATTTTACGGCCGATTGCGTAATATTTAAATCGATTTTTTCCAAATTTTAAAATTGAATTTTGTTTTCTCATCCAGAGTGCCATGACCATCTTAAAATCATTCTACATACTTAACTCACTTCCAGAAAAATGCAAACTCACTTTTATCTTTGTTAACTTTTTACTAAAACGCTCTAAACTTTATTTTGCCGTAGCTCAAAAAATTAAATGGAAGCATACCACTTTCATAAAACTACTAAATGCAGTATTTTAAAACGAATTTAATGACGTATACACGTTTTGTCATTTTACCCATTTTCGATTTAAAACATTTTATTTTTATATTTGCGTCTTACTCATTAATAAAATACACTTCCTATGTCACAGCACATCAGAGTTGCCATGAAAACAATAGGTGGCTAGGTTGCCATGGAAACACTATGGTAAATTTAAAAGTTTGACAGGTAATAATAAAGGTTGTTGTTTATTAACATAAATCTAATATTTTACTTAAAAATTAAATTAAAGTTTGTACTTAGTTTAATTATAAAATTAACGAAAATGTTTACCAAGAGTGAGCAGGTTGATACTTATTATGTATGGGCAATGTGCCAAAAATCCAGCGGAAACCGAACGAGTTTATCGGCAAGAATATTCTGAGCATCTTCATCATTCTACAAGACAATACATTATCTACCTTATAAGAAAAATGCGCCAAGAACCAGATAATTTGCAACAACATTTTATTATTAATGAACAAACGGAAGAATATATCATTCAAAACCCCACAGCATCCAGAAGGGTAATTGCCTTTGAATTAGACATTGGCGCAGAATCAGAAAGAAAGATCTTGAAGAAACATGGATACAAATCATTTAAGTACCAGCTTCACCAACATTTGTACGAGGGAGATTTTGTTAGAAGACTGGAATATTGCAACTGGTTCTTGGAACATAACGATGCCGATAATAGCCTAGCCAATTCTATTTTGTATTCTGATGAGTCGAGATTTACCAATAATGGAATGTTCAACCGGCAAAATACAAGATATTGGTCAACGATAAATGAACACCGAATGATGGAAGGTAATTTTCAAGAGATATTTGGAGTAAATGTATGGGCTGGAATAATTGGTACTCATATTGTGGGACCGATTCTTTTCCAAGGGCATTTAAATGCAGAACGATATTTGGGTTTTTAAAACATGAAATTGAAAATTTTTGGGGAATTACCGTTGAAATAAATAATCAACACCTTTATTATCAACAATATGGTGCGCCGGCTCACAACGCTATTGTTGTGAGAAATTACTTAGAAGAACGATTTAGAAAACATGTTATCTCTAGCCGTGGACCGATCCGGTGGCCTCTCGTTCGCCTGACCTTACACCTCTTGACTTTTTTTTGTGGGGCCATATTAAGGAGATTGTTTACTGAACACCGTCCAACAACACTTAACATCTTAGAAAACCGTATACGAGCGATATTTGCTAGCATTACCCCCGACATGCTTAGGAATGTCGTAGAAAACAACGTTTTTCGTGTTAGGAAATGTCAAGAGGTAGAAGGGCAGCACTTTGAAAATTTAATTGGTGGTTAAAAGGTCCAAACTTTATAATCTAATACCTATTGTTAATGTTATACGTATTATTGTTAATGTTATTAATTTTTTTAATTATTTTTAATACTGTTTAAAATTATTACACTCTGTTTGTTTTAAAATAAATTTGTTCAATCGTTGACTGAAAAAATTGGGAAAATACGCAAAGCAATGCATTAAAATTGTGCTGCTTTAAAACAACTCTCAGACGCGCCCATAATGTGTCTGTCCTTTCTTTTCTGCTACGGCAAAAATAAAGTTTAGAACGTTCTAGTAAAAAGTTAACAAAGATAAAAGTGAGTTTGCATTTTCTGGAAGTGAGTTTGCATTTTTCTGGAAGTGAGTTAAGTATGCAGAATGATTTTAAGATGGTCATGGTACTCTGGATGAGAAAATAAAATTCAATTTTAAAATTACATTTGGAAAAAAATCGATTTAAATATTACGCAATCGGCCGTAAAATGACCTCCAGAATCCGAAAAACTAAAAATATAAAGGGGGTGTCATTTAAAAATCAAAGGTAAGGTCATTTCCGGTGAAACCGGAAGTCGGAAATGCTTGTCAAAAATTCCTAAAAATGACGTTTGGTTAGAGTAACAACCCTGCCAAGTTTCATTTAAATCGATAGATAAATAAAAAAATGGCAGCCGGAAAGTGATCTCGTGGGCATCCGGTATACTAATATATTAACACGCTAGTTATAGAGTATTCATTTTTATCGCACGAATTCAAATATAGAAAAGGATTCGCGCAGCGGCAAGTTTTCTGTTGCACGAGTGCGATAAACATTGTATGAAGCGAATTTGTTATACTATGTTTTCTATTTTACGTATTTATATTCAAAAATTTGAGAAAAGTAAATTCTACTGCCCCTTTTGATTTTCCTACTATTTTGCATATAAGTTGACACCATTTGTATTTGTATTTCACGTACACTAAACAAAGCAAATTATACCTTACTTGATCATGCGCAATAAGCAAAGTATTCCAATAAAAAGAGCAAAAAAAAGGGAACTAAATTAACGGTAACCTAGGTTACTGTAGATTTATTTCCATATTTTTATTTGATCACATAAATCTAATTTAATTTCCATTTTTTTACGCGTTTTTACCTTCAATATTGAAATAGTTTGCGTTTTATAGTACCTCGTTGTATTTCGGGTTTCGATTCAAATATATTATTAATTTTATTGAGTATAATAGTATATTAAAGAACAAGTTTCATAAGACAAAAACGAGTGGCTTAGCCACGAGTTCTTTAAAGAGTGGGGTGCTTCAAGGTCTTATGAAACACGTTATTTCTGCTATTTTCTTGTAATTTGCCATTTTTATGCCGTATTTAAACAAACATTTTTACTTTAGTTGATTTAGGAATTGTTGTGGAGGTTGGTAATGTCATAATTTTAAAAGTGAAAATTTTATCTAGTCGCCTTTTGTTTTATCCTAATTCTGTCACAAAACAGAAAAATGGAAGATAATCAAAATCCTGCATGTGCGCCCCCTGAAATATGTGAAATTGCCAAAAATATGGTCGCCAATTTGCTCGCATCAAAGTTTTCCATTGGATGCATCTTGTTTTTGACACATTTTGTAAGAATGACATGCATGGCATAATTGCGGATCAAGCTTTACCAACCTAAAAATTTTCGTAAAATGTGCCGTGAAAAGGAAAAGGAAAAGGCCACGTACTTCATTCCCTCCCCAAGGGGGGAGGGCGGGGGGCTACTCGAGCTTTCCGAACTCCTTCAGCCACAATCATGGATTCCCAGCATACATACATACATTACGTATATATGCATGGTGGGATTAAGGATGGGTGTGGTCAGGATAGAATCGGAAGGAACGGAGTTAGGTTTCTGAGGGGGAATATACTACCCCAGCATTCGCCTACGTAGCCGCACATGAATATACGTAGTGATCATGCCTCTACATGTGCATCAGGAAAGCCCCCTGAAAAACCTCATACAAGGTAGACGGTAACGGGAATCGAAATGTTCCGTGAATTAATGGCGATAATGACATAGGAGATGATGACGCTGCGTTTCTTAATATGACTATTAAAGAATCGAAATGGAAGCAAATTACAAAAAAAGCATTATAAACAAGTCTAAATGTATTCAGTATCAAACACTAATTAAAGAGTATTCCATTATAGTTAGAAAAAAAATTGCACTCCAAAACTTCCATAAATTACTTTCCAAAATTGTGAATTGTCAGCGAATTTTTCGAGACTAATGAATGGCATAAAAAATACTATAAATTGCATTATAGATTAATAACAATAGAGTAAATGGTAAAAGAAAAAATAACTCCTTTTCAAAAATATTAGTAGGTAAAATAACTCTATAAAGAAAATTAAATAGAAGAAATACATTTTAACTAGAACTAAGCCAGGTATAAAACAGGTTGTTAAAGCACAAAACACAAATTTCGTGGCAATTCTAATTAAACAGTAATTACAAAGCATTATAGTAAAGTTAAGAATAATAAGTCATTAAGATTCAATTGCATTTGAAAGATCGTTAAGTATGCAAGCATTAATGTCTACGGGTTTGACAAATTATTATAGAATTGAATATATATAGTTGAAAATAGGACATTTGTACAATGTTTTTTTTTGTCAAGAGGTGTTAAACTGCTACATATTTCGAAATTACATTCTTCTTCAGGCAGTAATTATTAAATAGAATCTGATTAAGTGCATCCTAAAAATAAATTAAGATTAATAACAATCAAAGAAGGATTTAAAAAACATACTTAAAATATTATAAAGCATTGGACAATCGACATGACATATCACAACATAATTAAAATTTAAACATAACCATAAAAAATTAACAGCTGGTTGAAGGTCGGTAAAACTTACCGACCTTCAACCAGCTGAAAGTTAACGTAAATACTAAAAGGGGAAGAACAAAGTGACGCCATATTAATCAAGTTCTAGTATGATTCTGGATTTGAATTGAAATGTTTGATAATTTCTTCGGTTTCGAGTAAATTTATTATTTTATTACAAATGTGTAAAATTTCAAAAATGGGGATAGAAATTGTGATCTGTATTTAAAATATGTTCTGCGAATTAAGATTTGTCGTTCAATCATCCTTGAACGAAGTTCTTAACTTTATTTACTCATTGTGCGATTATTTTGACGCAATGGGTATATATCTGGTATAGTGAGTAGGTAAGTGTGGTGAGTTCTGGAACTACACATTTTCAATGTCCCACATTTTCAAGGTCTCACAATACCAACGTTATACAATGTAAATCAACATCAACATAATTACAAACGTCGCAAGGTCACACAACTCAAAAAGTGAGATGTATAACGTCTACCACACCCAAATTTTTTAACAGAGGTCATCTCACGCTAAACTCATTGGCACACAATAAAAAAAGAAAATGACATGTTAATGTATTTATTTGCTTTATAAACAAAGACAGCTTGATTTGTACAAATGTGATAAGGTTATTAGATCTGTCTATTCAGATATACGATTTGCTTTAGGAATAAAACACTTTGATTTAGTACACGTGCAAAAGGTCTTTTCCGCTTCTGTTTCATTACACCTACGTGGACGTGGTGCAAGTAATTGAACGTACGTACAGTGTGACGCCCATCGTAGATGTTCCTGTAATGGGTTATCAGATTGCATTGGTTCATTCTAACTCCACACAGGAAGAATTCCATTGTATCGTCGGTAGAGGTGGAAATAAATCCTACATTTCTAAATGTACAACGGTATGATTACATCCACTTAGTATAACTAGGCTTATGATATTGTTCCAGTCGAGATCTCAGAATCTCAGAAGTCTGGGCCCGGTCGAGGTGCTCTTCGATTTTTTATTATTTTCGTTTAGCTAAATATAGATGTTTCCCCCACTAAAAGCGTTTTACATGCATTTTTAGATGAAATTTATCAAGGTCTGGCACCTGAGTGTGTTGTGGTCGTCCTCATCTACAACACGTTCAGATTACGGGATGGTAAAGAACCCATTTGAAAATTTGCTGAGACCTGTTTGTACCGTAGAATTCATGGAGTGGTCGTACAGTAGTTCCATGGTAGAAACAGAGGTCAGGGAACACATTTCAGATATTGTACTAAACCCTAATTGTACCGAAGAGTTCAATAAAAAATGGACCTAGGAACTGTTCGACACAAGTAGAGCTAATGGATGACTCATCGGAAAATATCCTCAGTCCCGATTGTGTTGCGGACTTTATAGATAATGAATGGTCTGTAAATGACAGCATTATCTAATAGCGCAAAAGCACCTGCACCATCACCGGTGAGAGATGCAATTGATAACGCAGTATCTTCTCCCCAGAGTGTATTGAGCCTCATATGTGCTGCGAAATTTCTGAAAAACAGTTGGTTTTAATCACTTTTTCCAGCCCGAAGCGCATAGTAGGGTGAAGTACAATGCTGGGTAGAATATTTGCGACCAGTGGCAGCCTACCATCCCAACTACTCCTGTTATTGTTTTCCTGCCCATAAATTAATCTACTCCTCAAACCTGATATATCCATCATCAATATATCCTGTCTATGGCGTCACGTCCTCGTTCGCATCCTCGGATATTGATTCACTTTGTAACAGTTCAAAATGGAACTAAATGTTAAATGAAGTAAAACAGCTAAAGGTGTAATAGGGTGTTACTAAGATATGAGAAACCGCCCACGCACCCAAGTGCTCAACCGAATGACTGAGCTTCCGGTTAATTTCTTAATTCGTGGTACCGCACACTTTCTCTTTTTCTACCACAATCCTTTTGTGCACGTAACAACTCCTTCACTCACTCACTCACTCACTCACTCACCCACCCACCCACTCACTCACTCACTCCCTTCCTCCCTCCCTTCCTCCCTCCCTCACTCACACACCCTTGCACTCGAACTCGCGCCCGCAGCCACACCCGCACACGCACACGCGCCACCAGCATTTAAAGCTCCATAACTTATTTCGGCCTCGTTATGCCAAATTGCTAGTAAAAGAATGTTTATTCTCTGATATGTTTTCTTCAAAAAGGTATTCCTAGATGTCGCTTCGAGCAGCCGTTTCTGTAATAATCGAATTTAAATGTTTCATTGCGTACTGAAATTCATCATAGCCCTCCTTCAGACTTTATACAGGCTTAGGAAATGTTTGGAGCGTGTTTAAGGACCAACCAGCCAACAAAAACAGAACTGTACACATCAACATAACACGAGAAAGTAAGAACGAGCTGGCAAAGAACAAGGGGAACAGCGTAAAAAGTTAATAACAAACGACCAAAACAGCAAACTTTTATTAAATAATAAATTGTTCAATTAAACTCTAAGTAAATATTGAAAGTGACCCCCGTTTTTATGTACACAAAGATTAATTCTACGGAGAAAATTGAACTGCACCCTATCCATCAGCTCTGCATCTAACCATAAATGTTCAATATCAATGTGCCTGGTGCTGAGAGTCCGATCTTCTTCAACTCGTTCAAAAAATTTTTCCTCAGACTCTGCTGTTCTGATAGTACGATTCCTTCTATAATCAATAGTAGCAGGAGCAAAACTGTGGGTTGCTCGAAGACGCCTTTCAACAGCGGCAAATGTTTGATGGTTTGGACCGCGTCTATTTGGAAATATTTCTCGGTATATACGGACCGATTCCAGACTTTGCTTGGCAATAACCATAAACTAATGTCACATCGGTCATTTCTACCTTTGTGTACGGGGATAACGAAAAATTGAAGAAGGAGATTAAAACTACAATCAAGATTTGTCAGACTGAATTGTTTGATAATACTCTTTTGTAACTAATAAGAATAATAATGTTTAGCCGTTGTTATGATGAATTTTGGTACGCAATGAAATATTTAAATTCGATTATCAGAGAAACGGCTGTTCGAAGAGACATCTACAACATACCATTTTGAAGAAATCAAGGAATAAAAATTTCTTGCTAGAAATTATATATATATATATATATATATATATATATATATATATATATATATATATATATATATATATATATATATATATATATATATATATATATATATATATATATCTACAAAACCCATCACACTAGTCACATATACCTTACAAATATATGTCCGATATCTCTAAGAAATCTTCAATCTACATCAAAAATCATATTTTGGAAATATGTTTGCAATTAACGTTCGATGAATAATGCATACAGTACTATGTGTATCTTCCACATATATATATATATATATATATATATACATATATATATATATATATATATATATATATATATATATATATATATATATATATATAAACCTCTAGTGGGACCATTTTCTAGCATATACGTTCGTTATGGCACCAGTATATACGTTGTGGTACCTTTCATTGGTGCCAGTTCGTTTTGCCTCGTATTTGGCTACTACCATATTACATGTACTTAAATATAAAATTTGGTGAGGGTACTACAACGAACGTATATCTATAAAATGGCCATTTTAGTTGACGCTGTAGAACTGAAGTATAAGAGAATGGTCTTAGTAGCACCATTTACGTTGTCGCACCATACATTTAGAACCACGTGCGTTACAAGGTCAACCAGTTGTTGTTTATTTCAGGTCTTCCCTTTTACGACGCTTTCATTACCTCATTTATTACTAGAGATAATATCTTTCGTTTGAAAAAATGTTTCAAATTTCTAAATTACATCCTTTGTGACAAAAGTTTAGACAAGAGGAAATAAATGCGTTATTTTATTAAATGTGACAACTTCTTTTACGATTCCAAGTATTAAAAAAAATATATTTTAATACGTAACGCTGTTTTTACTATTACTATTTAATTAGCTTATTTGTGGACGTCTAAAATCTGATGTTGATCAACAAAACTGGTTTATAATCCAGTAAACTATCAAGATTTCAATAAATGTCGGCGACTATTAATTTCGTTTCTTTATTCTACCTGTGTTGCCAGTTTTAACAAAACCTATACATTGTTTTATAACTTATTGACTATTGAAATTGTACTAAACATAAGAACCTAATTTTTAAATTTTTTTCAATTTTCGGTAATTGTAATTTGCATGCATACGATTTGAGGACTTTAATAAAATTAAATTTAAATACGCTAACTAATTTAATTGCGGCAAAGCTATTTTATCACCAACAAAATTATTAAGTAAGTTTCAATAAATCTTAGAAATTAATGATTTCCTGTTTTTTGTGTATCACTTTTTTAATTTGCATCCATACAATTTTACAGTAAATTTGAATAGTTATCTTTTACATTATTTCACTTTTTAATTTGTTTAATAATGTATACCTAAAACTTGAAATTTTCTTATCTTTAGCGATAGTATTAAGTAAAAATTAAAGGTGATTAATTTCTTTTTTTTTTGTTTCTTTACTGTTATCAGTTTTAATAAAACTGACTTGTTTTCATTTTAGTATGATCATGGGAGAAATAAAAAAATATGGAGTTTAGGTGGTTTTCAATAAATATTAAACTTCAAGATTAAGTTAAATGTAAATACTTATCGTTTACATTATTATTACTATGTAAATGATCCATTTATGTATAGCTAACGTTTGAAATAGATCCGTAAAGCTCTCTTATCATTAATTAAATTAAAGTATTAAGTAAATTTTAATAAATGATAGAAATTAATCATTTCCTGTCTTTGTTTACTACTTTCCGGCAATTTTAATTTGCTTACATACAATTTTGCAACTTTTAAAATAAAATAAAATTTGAATAGCTATCTTTTATGATATTTTACTATTTAATTTGCTCAGTAATGTATGCCTACAGTTTGAAATTCTTTTACCTATCTAGTACGAAGTAAATTTATATACATATTAAACACTATTCATTTCCTTTCTTTTGTTTCATTAATGCTATCAGTTCTAATAAAACTTTAACGTTTTATGATTGCTTTCATTTCACTACATTCATTAAGTAGGGTAAATAAGGAATATGAACTTTGCAGTTTTCAATGAATATAACCAATTTGTGTCATTTGTTGGTTGTACAAATACCATTTTACAAACTTCAAGACAAAATTAAAGTAGTTATCGTTTATGTTATTTTTACTATTTAATTACCCCCGGTACCTATGCCTAACGTTTGAAACTGGTCGACAAGATTCTTATCATTAACTATAGAATTAAGTAAATTTCAATAAACATACGAGATTAATGTTTTCCTATCTTTTGTTCCATTATTGCTTGCGTATCACATAGTCATTAGAGTAAACAAAAGAACGACCTTTTAAATAGCTGTCAACGAATATTGAAAGATTACCAAATTCTTGTAATTTGCATAATTAGGTACTTTCAACAAGTTTAAAGTATTTTAATAAGCCATATATACTTAATGAGATATAATAATAATGTTTATTTTTTGCAATAAAAAGATAGGAAAGTAATACTACCATTAACGTGCGCTTAAATTATAAATTAAAATTGCAAAACAAGGGTTAACAGGCAATAAAACTGATCTAAGTTTCAACCCTAAATTATAACATACCAAAAAGGTATAAAGATGAAGGCTAGCTTTGTGCAAAACGAATAATATACAGATAAGATGAATAATAACAGAAAAGATGGATGCGAAATTAGTCCTTTAAATCGAGGTTTACGTTTACTTGTGAATATTTAAGATTTAAATCACTAAGTAATATTTTTAAGTCATTCTCTATTTTTTCTTTGAACCTGTCAAAAATAATAAAGGTAGATTTAGAAGGATTGAAGCTAAGATTATGTTTTCTAGACTTACATTCTAAGTTATTTATATCATTGTGTATAATGTTATTCGCTAACGTTAGATCGGAGTGAGTAAAAGAGTATTTCAGTTGTGTATGTGTTAATGACATTGTGGTTCAACTGAAGAATTTACTAGACATGTTCTATGACTCATCTGTTTTCTTATCTTTGATTGTTTTCTTACTATTAGTTTGCCGATAGTTCTGCACAGTCCTGCAAATTTTATTATTATCAGCTTTTCAACCCAATACCGAAGTGCATTATCACTACAACTTGTTCTTCACAATTTTAAAATTAGTTAAATATTTGAAAAAAATTAAGCACATTTTTTGTGCAAATCCATCTTTACCTCTCTAAGAGTAGTATAGAATTGTATTAGCATTTCACTTACAGTACAGAAATTTTGTTAGTAAAGACGTTTATTGTGATTAGTAGATTTTTTTTTGTTAGTTTGCTCATGCTTATGTGTTAGTATTTACTTATTGTTAGCTTATATTACTTATTTGTGGACAGTTCAGGAGTCCTTCTCCTCTTCAGCCCTGGTCATTCCTTGTTGCTGTGTTTGGTGTTATTGTATGTTGTACAATCATGAGGTATAGTTATTTTGGGTGTAAAAAAAGAAAAAATTATTTTGGTTATATTGAGTAATGAATGTGTTGATGGGTTAAGTGTGCGTGGTGGTTGTGGTGTGTGTGGCGTGGCTGGTGTGCTTGTATTTGTTGGCCGCTATCTTGCTGGGGTCGTCATCCAATAGACGTGGGGATGCGGAGGGCATACGGGATGTTGTCAAAGGATTCTTCTATCTCCTCGGGGAGGTCGTCGAGGAGCTGTGTGAGGATGGCGGGTGGATGTTTAAATTTGAGCTTGGGTTTCCTTCGTGGGAATGGGGGAAAGTGGTAGTTATAAGGAGTGGTAAAGATCTCTTTGGTTGGGATGGTATAAATTTTTCTGAAGGGTGTGATTGGCGATATATTGGCGCGTTGGATAGTAAGGGTATTAGGGTACCTGAAGGGTAACCGGTGTATGCGTCGGAAAATTCGGCGCTCGCAGGAAGCGATGGAGTAAAGGTGTTTGGGGTTTATATTTGTATGTATGGGAGCTCGGAAATCCATAATAGGGCGGATATATGTTTTATACGTGTGTAAGAGTGTTTTGGGGTGACAACCCCTGATTCTACCCCGGTGAGCGCCCAATAGGTTTGCGCGGTTCCTAATACGATTGAGGGTTTTTTTAATATCCGGGAGCCAGTTGCGGGTTCGTGTGAAAAGGATTCCTAGGTAGGTGATTTCATCTTGGAGAGGGAGTCTTTTCTGATTTAGAGTGAGGGACACATTTCTGGAGGCAAGCTTTGGGCACTTATCTTCGGTGTAATGAGGATGGCGGAAGAGGATTGCTTGGGCCTTGGTAGGATTGACGAAGACTCTCCACCGGTTAGCCCAGTTGGAGAAGTTCCGTAGGGTTTTGGATATGATGCGGCGTACAAGGGATCGCTGACGTAGTTACTACAAATGGAACACAACTAAAAACGCAAAAAATCTTTTTGAGAATGACATGAGAAAGAAGCGTATACCAATTCCAAAATTTCTTTGCAGTGTACGTTTTAAAGAATTGTAAATAAAACACTTGAAAATGGAAACGATAGATCATACCTTAATTGCCTAACTCCATAAGAAAATTAAGCAACACAAGATTTACTGCTTCAAAATTTAGTTTTTAAAATTTATTGTTTTGGAACCTCAAACCATTTACCAGTGGTATGCATTTGTAGATTTAACCATCAGTTTTTATGCAGACATTTGGACAGTATGATAGAAAAATGTATCTGCTTTTTTCTCCGTGGATTAGAGACCCATACAAATACATTACAAGTTATGGACCTCCTACCAACAAAATTTCTGGATATAATCGTAATACAAGACGCACATCAATCCCCTCCAGAGAGAGGTTCTGTGGCTTAATTAACAAGTATACTATAAATATTAACGAAACATATATCGAAACTTGAGTGAACAGTGGGAATCATACGCGTTCGCAAATTTACTGTTCACGGTACGTTCGCTTTTAGTGAATTTTTAAAGCTTAAAAGCATTCTAGTTTATGTGAAATGTCTTCAAAAATTTGTGTACTCCCTACATAACACTTGTAACAATTATGGCAGTCAATTTTGTAAACGACATTTGATTTGTTACGTTTTGTCTCTTTTATGTTATTGTTACTTTTGTACTGATTGTGAAAGTTTAGATATGAAAGTTACAGTTAAGTAGTTGGTGTTAGGTATTTCTTCACAATCTAAATTATTGAAAAATTACAAAGGTAATCTGACTAATTTTGACATCTGACGTAATACTGCTTAACGCGGAATTTAAATTTTTGGATACGTTGTCAAACTGTTTTATTAATAAATTGTAAAGTAAAATTATTTTTGAGAAGAATATTCTTAATTCTGTTCATATTTTTTTATTCGTGAAGATTTTGCAATGGCATAATTAACTGAATTATTGATAGCTTTCGTAGTATTTATTGGAATTGATTTATGACATTTACCGTTTTGCTCATGTCTAAAAAATGTAATCTTTAATCGTTTCCTGTTCAATTGTAAATTTAGGTTTAAGATCCACTTTGTTGAATTTGTTATTCTGTACCTGATTTTTACATACTAAAATAATAATAAAGTCAGTTATGCCTGAATGACATTCAAAATCATTGCTAACCCGCTACTGAATTAATTAATTAATTGGTAAAATTCTTTAATTTTGTTTCAAAAACGTTCAATAGTCATAATCGCTAAATCGCTTGGAATTGAATATTTAATGAAATCTAAATTACATCCACTCACACGCCCTACACCTAAAACGTGTGGATTACATACACAAACAAACTGAACCACTTAGACCTATTGTAGCATTCCGCACAAAACCAGATAGCCAAGTTTTTTATCGAAAATTTTATCTAATGTTACTAAACCTAAATTTAGCCCAGTCGGTAAGAAGATCGCAAAAAATATTTTCTGAGATTTTTCTTCAGAAACTGTTAGTGGAGGGGTGATACATCATAAAACAACAAAAATCAGTTCTGATAGTGGTGTGCAACCCCCCGGCCCACAAACCGCCCCTTTTGAGGAATAGCTTTATTTCGCTAATAACTCGTTAACCGGCAAATATATCGAAAAATTACTGATAAAAAAGACAGCTTGATTAACATTTAAACGTTTAAGCAAAGAAATGAGAGATATGTTTATTAACTTCAATTTTCCATCATAGAAAATTATGAGAGTAGCTAGAATTCTAGGATGTTTGATTTTTTTTAGATTTTTCGACGTATATATTTGCGAATTGTTAACATATTCTAAAAAATAGAATAAGATATGAAATATATTCATTTGGTGACTTTATTTTGTAACCACGAGAAATAATAAAGGTCTGTATATTTTTTGTAATTTTGAAATTATGAAGTTAAAATCATATCCAAATACGAATGAAATGAAACCGTTTTTAGAAAAGTTTTGTAAAAACAGAACTATTGCTCAACTAAAAAGCAAAGTTCAACATTTAAAAAAAATAAGCCGATGACTTAAATTTTTTAGTGATGGGAATTTTATATTATTGAATGTATCTTAGTGTGTTTATGTTTGAACATTATAAACAGTTTCGCATTTTACATATTTTTTATATTTTAATAATAATAGTAGGAACGGAAACAATAAATCAATTATTCAGTATTATCAATTCTGTCTGTCTCTGGTTACCATCTAAAATGACGCTGCTTCGTCTTGTAAAAACGACTTCATTACAACATTTTTTGGGGAAAATTCTAAATTCTAATTTTTCGAATTTCACAAAATTGTTTTCAACTTGAACAATTTTAATAAATAATACTGCTACTAACGAAAATAACTGTGTTATCGAAACGTTTAGATTGTATAACTTAAAATACAAATACACAATAAAAAAACCCAAAAAGATAAGTATTTTAATGTGTGAATATGGTGAAAGTTTACATTTTCATAAAATTAATTTTATTAAATATAAATTAATTAATTAAGGACTTGTTATTCAAAATCTCACGCGAGTGACTATAAAACTAATTAGTAAACTGCTGAAAAGGATTTTCCGAAAAAGCGTAACTTGTTTATTAACAATGATATAGTTTAATTTTTTTTTCAACCTGCAAGATTATCAAAAAAGTGCAGGTTCAAATCAATCTTTAGAATAACGGGAAAAGGTTCTCGAAGATTCTACAAAAGCATAAAATCTATTTTATGATTTCTGCAAACGCATGTATTAAGAAATCGCGTGCCTGCATTCTTGCACAACAGTTGTTTGTGACGTCAGTACATCATAGACCTCCCACCCAGTCAGTACATATAAGGTGTCAGATGGCATTTACACGTTTTTTTTATATACTGGTGCTTAAACGTAACTTTCTCTATACAAAATTCCGGGTGCCACTTCGACGATTATACGAATGATGATTATACAAATTGAAAAAAAATGGTGTAGTAGACCCAATATGCTGAGAAGTAACACTCATAATAAAAAACCGTTCATACATTTAAGAAACCAAACGTTTCGAACATTTTTGGTAAGAGATTAATCGTTATGTCATCTAGAGCACTCTTAAAAAAAAGAATGTAATTTTAAATTGGGTCCTGTATACTTAACGTTTAAATTTTTTTCACAGTAAATTTATTTTTTTAATTTGAAACTCAATATGTTCCAAACGCAAAAAATTATATTGTAACTGATGACTGGTTTCTGGAATATCACAAATAATTGAAACTTAATATAGATGTAAAATGCCATAGTTTAAAGTGTAGAAATAACTGCCAAAATTTGTTTTGTTATATGCCAAGTAAGATTATTTGTAATCAAAGGGATTTTATTATTTTGCAAAAAATTCTATTAAATTAATACGTTTTTTAAATATAATGTTTCATCCGAAATTACCATTTCTCCCCAACTTTAACAGTGTATATTAAAATTAACATTTTTTTAACGACTACAATATCAGTTGTATACAAATGTTTCAGTCACCATCAATTAAAATTAAACATTTAACCAGTAACCGGCATTTTTACTGTATTTATACTCCTACGTCCAGAACTAGGTCAAAATTGACCGTGTAACTAATTTTTCGTATGCAATACATGAACAACCGTGGAAAACCAAAATACAAACAGAATAGCAGAGATAGTAAAGGTAGATCCCCAGTATACGGCACTTATCATAAAGTGTAATAGAGTAGACTAAATAATTGTTGAAATCACGATAAGATGTGTGTGTGTGTGTGTGTGCGTGCGTGCGTGTGTGCGTGCGTGCGTGCGTGCGTGCGTGTGTGTGTACGTGCGTGCGTGCGTGCGCGCGCGCGTGTGTGCGTGCGTGCGTGTATGTGAGTGTGGTGTGTGAGTGTGCGTGAGTGTGAGTGTGAGTGTGAGTGTGAGTGTGAGTGGGTGGGTGTGGTGTGGGTGGGTGTGAGTGTGAGTGTGAGTGTGAGTGTGGTGTGCGTGTGCGTGTACGTGTGCGTGTGCGTGTGTGGGTGCGTGCGTGCGGTGAGTGTAGTGTGATGTGAGTGTGGGAGTGTGAGTGTGGTGTGGTGTGCGGTGCTGTGAGGTGCGTGTGCAGTGGTATGAGTATAGTGTGAGTGTGCGTGTGAGTGTGCGTGTGCGTGTGCGTGTGCGTGTGCGTGTGCGAGTGCGCGGGCGCGGGCGCGTGTGCGTGTGCGTGTCAGTGTGCGTGTCTGTGTGCGTGTCTGTGTCCGTGTCTGTGAGCGTGTCCGTGCCCGTGTCTGTGTCTGTGTCTGTGTCTGTGTCTTTGTCTGTGTCTGGGTCTGTGTCTGCGTCTGTGTCTGCGTCTGTGTCTGCGTTTGTGTCTGCGTCTGCATCTGTGTCTGCGTCTGTGTCTGCGTCTGGGTCTGCGTCTGCGTCTGCGTCTGCGTCTGCGTCTGCGTCTGCGTCTGCGTCTGCGTCGGCGTCGGTGGCGGCGTTGGCGCCCGCGCCGGCGCCCGCGCAGATTCCTGTGACTGTGCCTGTGCCTGTGCCTGTGCCTGTGCCTGTGTCTGTGCCTGTGTCTGTGTCTGTGTCTGTGTGCGTGTGCGTGTGCATGTGCGTGTGAGAGCGCGCGTGCGCGAGCGCGTGTGCGTGTGCGTGCGCGTGC